>CM041294.1:149981964-150064798 GCA_023052935.1 Piezodorus guildinii | reverse complement strand
TTGTAAACTAATATATAAATATAATAATAAATAAATTATATTGCTTATTTCACAGGTAAAGAATACGAAGAACTGGAGACAGCAAGAAGCCACAAGCTCTGGACTGTTGAGTGCCAAGTGTCGTTGAAATGTGTTTGTTTCGGACTCTTTAAGACTCAGTGATTTGAACTCCGTGTACATATTTTAGTTCGCAGTTTAAAAGTTAAGCTTACAATATTTTCGAAATAAAATAATCATTAACACGGACTAAATTAACAACTGAAAGAGAAAAGAAGAGGCGAAATGAAGATTCATGTAAGTAGAATATATTATTTTATTAAAATATTAACATAATAATTATTGTTAATTAAATTTAAAAATTAAGAATAATTAATTTAAAAATCTCGATGATTTAGTAGACTTATCTGTAAATAATTTAAACGATTTTGAGCCTGATTTTTTTTTTTTTTTTTTTTTTTTTTTTTTTGGGGGGGTGAATTAAATATTTATTTGTAATAAAAATATTATTTTTATTGTAAATATTTCACAATAATACTCTTAATAAATATATGGTTACTTTGCGATTAATATTTAATAGAAGATTTTGTATCGTAAAACGATTATAAATGTATAAACAGTTTAATGGTTTAAACTTAAAAACATCTAAAACTTTTAATGTAATATTTTTAACATTAATAACGTGTCAAGTCAGTTATAAGTCAAAGTAATTAATTTAAAAATTGAAACCATTAATGGGATTTTTTTAAGAAGGAAAAAAAGTACGCTTTGTGAAAGCAACCCGATCAAGTTTAGCAGCATCGCTTGTTCAATAAAGTGTATATCTCTTATTATTAGTTCGTTTCGGTTAAGTTAATTTATTTTTTAATAATGTAAGTTGATGAGTTTTATAATACTAATTAAATCCATGAATTACAATTCGTTTTATACTATCGGAATTATGTTTAAAATACGATTCAGTTTAAATTATATATAAATCTCAGAAATTATTTTTATGGTTTCCTGATATGACTTCATTTGTCATCGTTCAATTTACTAATTTTTACTTTCACTTACTTATGTATGAAACATAATAAGGGAAAGTATCGTGGTAGTGAAAATTTTCGAATTCGAGTTACTGTTGTTCCAAAATGATATTTACTTTAATTTGTTTAATGTTTAAAAAACTGCGAGCTTAGAATTTTTTATCCATAAACAATTTTTATTGAGTAATATTACAATCTGTCCTAATTAGGACATTTTTAATAGTGATCAAGTACAACATTCATACTACATTTACACAATATATATAGAAAACAATAAATTTATAAAATAATAATACAATATACATATATAAAAAAAAAGATCAATAAGAATATGTACAAAAGCCATTCATACCTACATAAAATCCTCAAGCACACGTGAGTGGAGAATCTAGCCAATGCTAGAACTCCAATATATATGTTTATGAGGTCTCAAGGCCACTGCCGTTACAACCCTCAATAAGGTTCTAGGGTATAAGGTCTAAAATAAATGGAATATTTAGGTCGTGGTGTCAGGTATGGTTGGTGACATAATATGAAGCATTAACTATTGTTCGGGGGACTTTAGATTGGAAGGATTGAATGAGTTTGATGTAAGACAATTTGGCGGTCCCCCACAGTTCAAGTCCGTAGGTCCAGATAGGTTTCAGTACTGTCTTGTATATTAGCAGTTTGTTAGAAATTCTGTTCAGTTGTCTGTATAATTGGCCAAATCGTCGATTAAGTTCTTGTCGTTTAAGTCTAGTATGCGGGTTCCAAGCTAGTCTTTTTAAATTTTAATCACAAAGGTTGCAACATTTTTCGATTAAAAATACTTAATAAAACAAAATTACCAAGAAAAATCAATAAACTTAATACTTAAATACTACTTATGTTTTTTCTTGATATTGATATTTTAGTTTTGAATCCTTGAGATGACTTATAAGAATTTTATGTAATAACTAGTCCTAAAAATTAAAGATTTATTTTGGTAAGCTTAATTATTCTTGACTATATATAAGAAAATTCCGATGCCTATATAATGTAAATGTACTATCTTTTATTTAAAAATTGTTCCCTACAAACAAAAACAAAAAATCCCCGTAACGAATACAATAACTGTATGTGTTAGAGTAATGTTATCTTGCACACGAGCGAGCCTTTGACACTTTCTTGTTGCCCGTAACTGACATACAAATGAGCGGACAATTTCGAAAGTGAAATTTAAATGTTTTCCATTTACTTAGAAATTGCTTTCTCTGTTTTGAAAATATGAATATTACATAAATCGAATCTTATAGATATTACAAATCCCGTTCTTACCGGTTTTGTTATTTTATTTTTTTATTAAATATCTCTACGGTGCATTTCTCCACCTCGTTTCCCCATTGGAAATCCAATCGGACTACAAATTATATTCATTTAGTAAACAACTAAGAACATGAAATAAAAAAAATAAATAAAAAAATCTAGTGCCCGTAACACCCGACTTTCACTTACCTTGGTTGGAAAAATAAATTTATTAATTATGAAATAATGTTAGAGCTGAAAAGAGCTCAAAGAATTCTGTTCAGTTTGGCAGGAAACATATATTTTGAATAAAATAATATAACATATAAAATGGTTATGTGCGATAAACATTTCAGTTTATGCCCTATTCGTGACTTCCACAATATATATATATATATATATATATATATATATATATATATATATATATATATATATATGATAACATCATTTTTCAATTTTTTATTTGTTTTCCAACTAACCTTATATTGGGTTGTGTCACATGAAACGTCCGTTTTCAAGGTAAAGGATTTTTATTAAAAATACGATATGAAAACAAGATAATTTTATTCGAAGTATTTACCTTCTTTTTCTACACATTTTTCCCAACGTGACACCAACTTTTTTATCCCCGAACTGAAAAACTCTGAGCTTTGAAGTGAAACAAATTCTGAAAACGCACTTTTCACTTGATCATTATTTTCAAAAAGTTTTCCTTTGATGAAGTTGTCTAAATTCCTGAACAGGTGTTAATCTGTTGGAGACAAATCGGGAGAATATGGTGGGTGCAGAAGAACTTCGTAGCCCAGTTCTTTCAATTTTTGCACGGTTTGTTTTGAAACATGGGGTCTTGCTGCCGCTCAGTGAGATCATGAGGTACCCATGTATCGAGCTTTTTAACTTTCCTAGTACACTTTAAATGTCTGGAAACGGTAGAAGCACTTGCATTTAGTTGTGCTGAGAGTCCTTTAACTTTTTGGTAGGGGTTTCCTTCTACTGTATGTTTGAGGACATCGTTGTCTATTACGGACGGAGGTCTTCCTCGGGGCTAGTTTTCCAAGTCGGTATCCCCAGCTGAAAACTTAGCAAAACAACGGCGAATGATCCGTTCATTAACACTCCCCTTGCAAATATTTCTAGCGGCCTCAGCTGCTGAATAGCCGAGTTTAAACTCGTACAAAAATATTACTCGAAAGTCGCGCGTTTCTATGTTCATATTTGGAGGTATACTAAAAAGTGGGTAATTGATTGGGAAGCTAATGTTTATAATACAAAGGTAGATAATTAGTAACTGTTTACTTTAAATATGTAAACATTCGGAAGAAAACAACAGAGACCTGTAAAATCCTTTATGTATTTCAGAAACTATAAAAACGGACATTTCATGTAAAACAACCCAATATATTAATATTCTTATGTATGGTATGAACCAGCGATCTTTGGCTTCCATGCAAACTTAATAGGATAGCATGTGACCCTATAGTTATTTGAACTCGGGGAATGTTAAAAAGTGTATTTTTCTTAAAAACTCGGATACAAATGTTTTCACGGCCGCAATAATTTCCCATACTATACATTTCAAACATATGTCAGATGAATTAAATATAAAAACAGTAATTAAGAAATGAACGCATTTTTAAACCATCTCTCTTAGTTGTTGTTAAAAACCTTATACTATATTCTGTTATTGAATATATCTTTTGAATGAATATTTATTAAGATAAATTATGTATCTTAAATTCACCCATTTACGAGTAATATTTTCACCAAATAAACAATTCAAAACAACAATATGGAAAGATGTATCAGACAGGATCCCGCTATTTTGACCGAGAAATTACGTAAACAATATTTTTACATCTTACTCCTTAATTTGGGTTATTAAATTTGATCAACTTGTATATTTACCCGTTTTACATCAATGCTAATAAGATGATACGGTTATTTTTTTCGGATCTACAAAAATAAATGTATTTTTTTTTTTTTTCTTTTTTTCTTAGCCCCTTATTTTTTTTTCTTCTAAGCTCCTGCAATGCTGGTAAAGTTCTCCTTTTTCTGCAATCGTGCATTTTAAGGAGTTGCAACTCTTTAACGTATCTGGAGAGTAATAACATTATGAATAATAATTCAGGTGATGGGACTCACCTTCTAGTTTGTTTCGGCCTTACTACTAAAACTTAAACTAATTTATTTATTTGTTGAGTTTCTGCCATCGCTGAGGTATTCCTGGGGGTTTTAGTTGATTAAATACAGGGATGGATCAAATCAATGATCAAAGATGAAATCAAATGGTTAAGCCTAAACATTTTTCGCTTTACAGATTTAATTTTTTTAGAAAAGTGGACCGAAAATTTTAGAGGACGAAAGTTTAAATAATATTGACAATTAAGTACTTTCAACCTAATTCACTGAGAATGAAAGCCACATGATATTAAAGCCCCTTAAATTTTTCATCGGTATAGCGAGTTTAATCAAAATCGTTAGAGCCGTTTTAGAAAAAAATCTTCAAAAGATGCAAATTCCATGGCATAAAGTAGCTCTTCTGGTACACGGCACGCTTTTTGATTTCTTATGAAATTTCAGTTTTCATCTTATCGCTTTCGAGCTAGACTTACCACACACAGACCTTTTTGCGGGGCTTGGTCATTTGGACTCAAGAGACTAAAACGAGTATTTCAGGTGAAAACTCGCATTAGAAAATTTTCACGATCGCAATACTCTCCCTTACTATATATTTCCTATAATAGGTAAGTGAAAGTAAAAATATGAAACAAGAAATCATTTTTTTCGTATAAAACACGGTATATAAACTAAATACAAATTTTAGGTAAACTTACGGAGTAAGCTTTCAAAATCAGCGTGAAAAAATTCATAATAATTTACAAACACACGTTGGTAATGCGTTTTTAGGTCATTAAACAAAACAAAATAAAAATAAAAACGATATAATATAAAGATATAAAATTGAATAGATGAGCAAATAACTTTGTAAAACATACCTCCAGTGTCTCTTTCCCACGCCCACTTCTGATGTCATCAACTTTGCAAACAAAACTTTTAAGATTCGTGGAATAATATTTGAATCTCTCTCAAACAGATGCAATAAGTAAAAAAACAAAAGAACAAAAAACAAAACAAGTAAATTATCGAATGATTGTAAATTTTAAATACTTTTGGCACTCGCGGAATATCTATTTTGGGCGGTCTTCAACTAATGGACTGAATATGCTCTCTTTAGGGACGATTTTATTAGTTACACAGTAAGGCGTATTAATGAGTTCACCAACAATAAAGGTGTAATTACAATATTCGTCTATATATTATAAATTATAAAAGAAAAACTGGAATTGAGTGCCAATAAAATTTCTAATTTATATAATTTGTGTTTCCGAAATTAATTAAGAAGCTTAATTCTTCCTAAATTGAAGGAAGTAAATTAACGTGTTGAAATTATTGAAAAATAAATTCCTCGGAATGCGGACTTTAATCAGGAGATGCCGGTTTCACTTTCAGCAAATTTCACGAATAGGCGTTTGGACATTGACAAAAAGCTTTTAATTTATCTAATGAAGATTATTATAGAAAGGAAAGCTATGTCGTGTTTGGATGAAACATGGTGAATCGAAGAAAGTCCCCCTGACAGTAGGTCAATAGAAATATGCTCAGTTACGTCATGGAGCGGGAGTCAATATTAGTTTGGCCGGGAGACCACTCCCCCGAGTTATTCTCATTGTGTTTCTTGTACTATTGTCCTTCTATCCTCTTCTTCTCACATGTTTGGTGTCCTTTCTTGCGATACCGCATTGTTTGGTTTTATGGCATTGACAACTGAGGATATCGCGACCTATTTCTTTTCGGGTATCTTCAAGAATCTCTAATTATTATCTCAAAACATTTTGTAACTTATTAGAACTTATTAGATATATTAGTTTAAAAAAAGAAAAAAAGAATCCTCTTATCATTACAACTTTCGCTTACCTCTCTGCTTGAATGCAGCTTTAAGTAAACTCCAAGTTGAATAAAAAATCAGGTGCACACGACTATCATTTAACTACGTTATTGAAATCAATTTAAGAATTTTCAAATATATTTAGAGATTAAAATAAATTGTTAAAGACTTAATTAAATTAAATTTCAATAGAAATATGTGTTTTAATAAATAATACATTATTATATTGTTATCTACAATAATCAGTTTATTTTATCCGCTTTTCATCACTCTTAAAATTTACACATACTTTTCCAATTTTGTGTATACTATTTTTTTCTAAATGATTTAGCTTTCCAACGATATATTATACTTATAAACTCCCCGTTTAAAAGTATTGCAACACTTAGAAATATTTAAATTTTACAAAAACCTTTTTTTTTAAATATAATTCTTTTGAGATAAGAAAGGTTTGGTCAAGAGATTCTCCTCCCACTAACCTTAAAATGCTTAAGACAGCTATGTTGGAGGAGTGGGACAATATACCCCAAAACTTTCTTCAAAATCTTTTTACAAGTATGCCAAGAAGAGTGGAAGCAGTCATTCAAGCCAGAGGGGGCAACACGTCTTATTAAATGTAAATTAAAAATTGAAATTGTAATTGAAAAGTTAAAAAAGTAAGATTTCTTATATATATTTTTTTTTTTATTGGAAGAAATGTTGTAATTCTGTGGCAAACGTGAATAAGTGGTTAAGTAAAAATCTTTCATTTTACAGGTGAGCGACTTAAAGTTTTACGTAATACCAAAATAGAGTTATTAATTACACCTTTTTTTTAACCTAAAATTTCTTTTCTTAAGAAATTTCTTTAACCAATTTAACACGACGTAATTTAACTCGATTTTGATGTAACTCGAATTATCTAGTTTTTCATGACCACCACAGAATTTATTTTAATAAAACTTGTTTATTTCCAGTTTAATAATGTTTATTATTGACTTTTTTTAATTTTGTAAAACTCAAACCTTTTTGTAAAATTCAAATATATCTAAGTGTTGCAATATTTGTATTTGTATTGAGCCACTTTTTATTAATGCTGGTAAGGTGATATGGTTTATTTTTTTAAATCTAAAAAATTAAACGTACTTTGAAGGAAGCATGAAACTTACAAGATATTAAAGACCATTAAATTTTATGATATTGCGAGTTTAATCAAAATTGATAGAATTGATTTTGGAAAAATCGTAATAAGGTGCAAAATTCATAGTAGAGAGTAGCACTTCAGGTCAGCCGATTTTGGTGAAAAAGTTTGTGTAATATCTCGGACGTAAAAACACCCACACAAACTTTTTAGCAAGACTTGATAATTTAGACTCTGAAAGGTGTATATTCGTTGAAAACTGAAAGCACACGATTGCAATACTTTTCCTGACTATATATTTCATATATAGGTAAGTGAAAGTAATATATATATATATATATTAAAATTTACAACTTTATTAAGTTTTGAAAAAAATTTAGGTAAATATTTAACAGTGTCATGATAAACATGTAAGGAATCCACCGATTGGCGTAACTTCAAGTATATTCGAAATTTTAATTTTTCGTGGCCATATCCTTTTTAAAAATCGTTTTCAAGAAGGGGGTGAATTTTGTGTTTTATGAATTACAGCACAATTAAAATAATACAAAAAAAAAAAAAAAAAAAAAAAATGATAGGACTTATATATAATGCAGAAGAGATGAAGATGGAAGAATGGAGGTGGAAACTCGCCTGGAAGCAGGCTGGAGAAAGGTCTAAAACGGAACGAGTTTACAGCTTCTGTCGAGGGCGAAAATATTTCGTCCGCCCGGATTTAATTGAACGTCAACTCTTAGAGGATCGAGTTTAGTGCCTCTTAGATATGGAACTACTTTCTTAAATCTCGCTTTCCATTTCGATTATCTCTTTCTCATTCAATATTATCGATGTATCGCATAAATCGATGAGTAGAGATTCTATTTTTTTAAATTACGATTATAATGATAATAGTTTCTATGAATCTCTTATTTTATATAATCGAATTATTATGCAATTATATTTTCTTTATACAGGATATGAAATGTGCTTGTCGTTTTAGATCAGCTGATCTGAATAGATAATAAGTTTACCATTTTATGGGGTGCTAAGAAATAACGGTTTTGAAGTAAGAGTAACCGTTCTTTGCTAAAATACTCATATAGTCTAGGTTTGTATCGTTATTTTTATGAGTAAACAGGTATTGTAACAAAATATTCTGTAGCCAATTCACACAATTTTACAGGAAACACGAAAATCTTTCGCATCTCATTTATTTATTATTCGACTAATTTATTTTTAAATTTACTAATAAAGATTTGAAAGCATAGGCAAAACTGCAACTCGAAATGTGCCAAATCAAAATTTATTACTGGTCTGTCTCAACATTCCAATAATTACATACACATTTTTTATTTTAATAACGTATCAGTCCTACATAAGGAAGAAAATATAAATAAGAGGATCATGGAATCAATATACATAACAAAAAAATCAGTAAATCAACAAACGGACGTAGACAACCTAAACACATTCTATGCAAGCACTATAGATAGAATAAATATATAAAGTTTTTGGCATCCCCACCCCAAGTTAGTCGCGCATAAGAACACCTACAGTGTATAATAAATGTTAAGTGAGTGAATACAAATAAAGTTTTGAATAAATAGAATTTTTTTCCGTTTTTTTGAATAATTGATTCAATTTACACGTATTTGAATTATTTTAAAACATTTGCTTTTAAAATTATAGTTTGACACTGCTAATAATTAGGACGGCACTACTGATGAAGCGGTGAAACAATACATATAAATATAAATATCGTTCCAAGTTTAGTATATGTACCGCCAAAGCGAGTACGGCATTCCGTTTATTGGGTTGCCTGTTGGCGACTATGTTTCTGTCATCAAGCATCGGATTTGGTCGAAGTGAGGACAAATTTGGCACGACACTACAGAAAACGCGTTACGGGAAATAAGAAGGGACATCTCCCATTGTCATTCGCCCATACGACAAAAGCGAAGGGAAGAGGTTATCCTGGCGCGCCTGCGCATTGGACACACCCTACTAACTCACGGAAATCTCATGGCACGGTAACCTCCTACGGACTGCCCAACATGCGGTTGCCCGGGTACTGTTAAACCCGTTTTGACAGAGTGTAGGGCTTAGGATACTCAAAGAGCTCATTTTGCAATTGACACTGACTTACCAACCGTTTTACAAGACAACATACAGACAACTGCAAAACATTTTGACTTCCTACGACAGACAGACTTGTACAATAAACTATAATATTTAATCCTTGATTTAAGGCGAAAATGACCCAAGTGGTTTGAGCCTACGAAAAAATATATATATATATATATATATAATAATAATAATAATAATAGGCTTAGCGAACCCGAAGGTTCGATGCCGATACCACCAAATTCCGCCTACACAGACTCGTCCAATGTTCACCATTCAAGCCCAAGCTCCCGAGATCAGCCTTAACGCAATCCTCCCATCTCCGCTTCGGCCTACCTTTCAGACGCCTACCGGTCGGATCAGCTAATACAAACTTTCTCTGATATATATATATGTGCATGGCAGATAAAACATTTTTTTTTTAAAGACTCGATTAATAAAATAATTAATTTAAATGTAGACATTAGAATTAAAAATTGTAATGCTTGAAAATGGCCATAGAGCCTGAAACGTTAAATATATCAAAAACTTCTTTTGTGAAACGCCCAAATATATATTCTACAAATATTGAACCAAAAGAAAACTCAGGACAATGATGAGAAAATCTAGTAAAGATTATATCTTTAAGTAATAAATGACCATGTCTCATTGGCAAATAATAATATGACAGTTTTACCACGACAGAAAGTGCTGCCGTGACCGAAATTTTCCTGTAGTTTCCGTCGAGGGTGATGTTTCGCAGTAGTGAAAAAGGTTATAACCAAGTAGATAGGTATTTAGGCTAAAATATTGGGAGACTACAGTTTTTGTTTTATTTGCCTCACTATCACTATTTAAACCAAAATCATTTCGCGGCATTCATTCACATCTCTAGTTTCATATAGATTACATTCTATTACCGTTTCCACTGCTCAGGACTTCTACGTACCCTTACTTTAACCAGATTATTCCATCAACTAGAAGACAAAAACTATTCGGACGACTCTCTCCCGCGAATGCATCAGTTTTTGCATCAGCTGGAATCCTTTCTCCCTAATGTGTCATGACACGGATCACTTGATAGCTTAAGTTCTTGTCAGTCGAGCGAACCTTAATATCATTCAATTTCATAACTAAGAAAAAATAGAAAATTGTGGGTTTGGTACTTCTTCCTGCCTAGGCAAAACAATAGGTTATGGATATGCCTATATTTCATCTACTGCTTTACACAATCAGTGAAAAATTGAGTTTGTGGAAGGACAGGCGGATTGATAAACATTTATTTTAAATCATCTTTGAACAAGTGGGAACGGCGTGGTTTAGTGGATAGAGCACTAGTCTACTGTTTTGCAGGTCCCGGGTTCGAATCCCGCTTGTGACAGAATATTATTTATTCTATTTTTTCAGCCGTGTGGCGACCCTGTGGTATCGAGACCCTCCTTGACCCAGCGTGAAGTGCATAAAGTGCGAAAAAACCTGATGTCAGGGCGTTATCTCCTTACTTCACAGCTGTTAGCCTAGAAACATTACAAAACCCAATATGAACCGAGCCCAAAACTCTTCGGAGCGATACAGAAACGGGTATTTTTTTTTTTAAATGTACATTTTGACATTGGTACATTGGTTTTTCATTATTGCTTCTAAACGATAAATCTTATACAACGATAGATATAACAAATAATATTTTCCACTAAACTATTGATCATAGAACTGTCAACAAATTTTTGTTTCGAGTCAAATTTTCACATTCCATTCTCTTAATCTATACTAATATTATAAAGCTGAAGAGTTTGTTTGAACGCGCTAATCTCAGAAACTACTGGTTCAAATTTAAAAATGATTTTTGAGTTGAATAGTCCATTTATCGAGGAAGGTTATAGGCTATATAACATCACGCTGCAACCAATAGGAACGAAGAATCAGTGGAAAATCTGGGAAAAAACGGGTGAAATCAACTTCGCATCCCAATGATTCTAAATGATTTACCTTTTAATTTTAAAATAATTCAATTTCCCGTTGTTATCTTTTGCCGTAAGAATTAATAAATCACATGGGCAAACATTTAAACACGTAGGAATCAATTTACGTCAAGATCGGGTTGCGGAGAAAATCAGTATGTTCTTCTGCAACAAGAAAATAAAACCAAATATATCATTTACGCAGAAGTTCTTTAAAATATTAGGTTTCCGAAAAGATCGTAGAGATTTAAAAAATAAAATTTACCTTTTATTTTGTCCACTAAAAATAAATCACGAAGCTAATGTTTATTTATATACCTATAATCCTCGTGGAATTAACTATGTTTACACACTGAATTCGTCTTTATTAAGTAGTGTAGTTTATTGCAAACCAACATGAGTGACGATTCGGTTCATTTTCGGCATATTATGCTGTTCCTACTCTTTAGAAGATGACTTCAAAACGGACCTTTTATTGTTCTTCAGGAGTAAGAACAGTGATTTTTGGAAAAAAAGGACAATGGACCTTTCAAAGGTAATCGCTAACGGTGGTAAATATTTTGTAGATTAAATAAATAAATTTTAAAACAGCTTAAGTTCATCAATTTTAATTATTGTCCAAATTTCTCTACGAACTTTCCGGACAACCCAATACATTCTTTTAGAAACGTCTTAATAGCGATTATAATAAAAGAAAGTGACGCTGACGAAATCGCGAGAAACAGCTAGTTTCACATATTATTTCATTATCACATTAATCTCTGAATTCACATCTGGTATAATAAAATACTGAATATATTATTCATTATTTGTATAGTATCATTGATCGCATTTATTACTTTCTATTATTATCACGTTTCATTCACTTAGATTTTACTTTTCGCTTCATTCATTCCTTCTTTAGGTATCCCTTCGTTTTTCCATTAGACAGCGAATGTCGTGGTGAGATCGTGAAGGCAGTCGGGTAGTCAGACTGAACAAAAAACCAACCCTACCTGGATCGAGGGTGCAGAGGAATTCAATCCCGTCTGTTAATATATTACTTTTCCATGCTTGTCTGATTAAAAAAAAAAAAAAAAAAAAAAAAAAAAACCTTGAATGATGGATAATATATACTGCTTATAAAAAATAGGATTATTTATGGTAATAAATATTAGTTCATTTTCGGGAAAAAAAATCGAAATTTGGAATGATAACATACCTTATGTATGCTGAAAACCACCTTCTGATAAATCAATTTCTATAGAATTTCTTTCTAAAGATGAACCCTTACGAAAATCTGAGATGTTTGGGGAAACATATTCATGGTTAGCCATGAAATGAATCTGACGGATAAGATGGTTCGGGTGGTGATCATGAAGGAACAGAACGTAATGATCAAATATTTATTATCGAACGTTTCGTCCAACGTTGCGGGTCTCCTTAGGGGCTAGAAAATATGATGCAGTGCAGGTGTTTGATAATAACAGAAGAGGGCATAAAAAATGAGTAAAATTGAAAATAAATGAACAGAAAAACAAAGCTATGAAAACTAATAAAGAGATAATACAGTAACGTTTTTTCAAATAGTATTTTCGTTTACTCATTCAGAGCAGAACTAAAAATATATAACAGGCTCAATAAGTATTTGTTTGATACCTCCTAGTATTTAATCATGAAAAAAAACAATATATATATACCAATATCAATTAAATAATGTGAAAAACCAATTAGCTTTCTTAGGATCTTGTTGAATTTTTTTTTCCCCTCCTAATCACAAAACAAACTGAGAAGCCTTTAATCAAAGGACAAAAAGACTATAGGCAGGTAGGTCGGGTTAACCCTCAAGAGAAGAATTCAATAAAATATTGGACCCCTGTTATTAACAAGTATCCTATTTACATAATTCAGTTTTTTATACCTCTATGTAATGTATCTCCTTTAGAATGTGCTATTTAAAATGTAATACATTTCTGGGATGGAAATCAATTTGTACTTTCTCCTATGTATGAATGCTAAATGTAGTACCGAAGGGAAAATATTGCTATTTAAAAAAAAGATAACCATTTTCTTTTTTTTTTAAATTGATCTAACGATTACTTATCGATGTCATATAACGTGTAACAAAATGTTTCTTAATATTAGTTTAGTTTTTCCTTACTGAAATAATCTAATTGGTCTACAAAAAAAAATGTTTTCTTACCCATTGAAAATATTCTCTTATCTAGTTTGTCTTTAATAATTAAAAAAAAAAAAAATAAAATATATAAATATAAACAATGAAACGTATAATATACCGTTAGAATGATAAAAAAATGATATTCTAAATTTCCTTTTTCTAAAGTAGCTTTAATGTTGTAGATTCCAGAAGATTAACCTTATCAAATTATTAGCATTGATAAAGAACAGCTAAATACGAAAGTTGAACGAATATGATAACCAACTAAAGGAAAAGAGAAAAAAAAAATATATTTAGGTTTTTTTTATTCCGTGCATAAGAATAGTAATATAGATGTATAATATACGGTTGGAAAGCTAAAGATTTTAGAAAACATGTTAATTAAAAAGCTATAAAACTTAATGGAGATAGACTAAAAGGCCATAAACTTAAGTAATAATTGTAGTTAGTAATTGCTTTTTAAGTTTCTTGTAAACTAATTTTCTTATTAGATTATTTAATCTAAAACACACATTTCTATTGAAACTTAATTTAATTTTTCAAACTTAGTACGACTTTGTTTTATAGTTCTTTATAAAACTTAGTTCTTGTTCGTAACATACTTTTTTTTAATGTATTGGGTTGAATTATATGAAATGTCCGTTTTCAAGGTAAAGGATTTTTATTAAAAATACGATATGAAAACAAGATAATTTTATTCGAAGTATTTACCTTCTTGTTTTTACACATTTTTCACAACGTGACACCAACTTTTTTATTCCCGAACTGAAAAACTCTGAGCTTTGAAGTAAAACCAAATCTGAAAACGCACTTTTCACTTGATCATCATTTTCAAAAAGTTTTCCTTTTACGAAGTTATCAAAATTCCTGAACAGGTGGTAATCTGTCGGAGACAAGTCGGGAGAATATGGTGAGTGCGGAAGAACTTCGTAGCCCAGTTCTTTCAATTTTTGCACGCTATGTTTTGAAACATGCCCCTCAGTGAGATCATGAGGTACCCATTTATCGAACTTTTTTACTTTCTCAATAAACTTTAAATGTCTGAAAACGGTAGATGCACTTGCATTTAGTTGTGCTGAGAGTCCTTTGACTGTTTGGTAGGGTAACTGTATGTTTGAGGACATCGTTGTCCATTACGGATGGAGGTCTTCCTCGGGGCAAGTTTTCCAAGTCGGTATCCCCAGCTGAAAACTTACAAACCAACGGCGAATGGTCCGTTCATTAACACTCCCTTCCCCAAACGCCTTGCAAATATTTCTAGCGGCCTCAGCTGCTGAATGGCCGAGTTTAAACTCGTATAAAAATATTACTCGAAAATCGCGTGTTTCCATGTTCATATTTGGAGGTATACTAAAAAGTGGGTAATTGATTAGGAAGATAAGGTTTATAATACAAAAGTAGAGGATTAGTAACTGTTTACATAAAAATATGTAAACATTCGGAAGAAAACAACAGAGATCTGCAAAAACCTTTATGTATTTCGGAAAAATGTTCGCAAAAACGGACATTTCATGTGAAACAACCTTATAGTTTTATTTTAAAATTTATTTTTTGAAAAGATTAATTGAAAGTTTATTTATACATAATACCAATGACTTCGGTAGAATAAATAGAAAAAAATAAAATAAACAGTTCAACTTACCAATACGGCTCACAGACCACAATATTCTTAATCAGCGAAATTCTTCGTTTCATCAACTCACTTTCAGGCTTCACTTAGTGATACCTCTTAGGTTGTTAGAGGACGGGTATATTTCTAACACACTTTTCACGTACTTTCACTATGTTCATAACAATGGTGTAGACCTGTCATGCCTTCTCATCTTCTACATAAATAAGAAAAGTATATCTAAAAATATTCAAACAATGTATTAAGAGCAATGGAATAAAAAAATGATAATAACAAATCATTTTTTTTTTTGTGTTCTTATTGATGCCTGCATTAACTGAATATATTTCATATATATATAAATGTAGCTTTGTATCCATTTTTACTTTCACTTACCTGTTTATGAAATATATAAAATGGAAAGTATTGCGATCGTGAACATTTTCGAATTCCAGTTTTCAACGGAAATAGACGTTTTAGGGTCCCCTGAGTCCAAATAACCAAGTCCCGCGAAAAGGTGTGTGAGGTTACTCCGGTCCATAAACGAAAAGTCCTAAGAAACTGAATTTTCATATTTATAGTCTGACAGGACTTAAATTCCGATATTTTAAACTGTATGTCGTGTCATTTTCGTTTAAAAAACACATATTGACCGATTTAGAGCTTATCGCTTTAGGAATAGAAGTTGATCTTTAACAAGCAAAAAAAAAATAAAATAAACTTTATTTACATTTTTACATATTGACAAAATATTTATAAATGATTACGGATGAGACATCCTTACAATCATCAAATGTTTGGTTCATATGGTAGTTATAATCTAATCATCTAATCTATAATTAGTGGTAAAATTAAATTGTGATTATATAATGTTGTAGGAAAAATTATACAAAAACCTACTAATAAAAACAGATAACACAGTTGATAATATAAAATTAGAAATTAAAATAAACTAGCTTAAGTTAGTAACACATGTTTAGTTCTTTTATGAGTGTAGCGTTTTAGAGATGCTTTATTATAGTTACCGATTTCCTTTATTAATGGATTTTTGGAGACTGGTGTTTTACTGAAGTAAGAAGCTGTTTGATTATGGACAAAATGTTTAATTGTTGGAAGCTGTAAGTCCTGGAGCATGGATGATATTTTAGTGTAGCGGGGGTAATTATTAATTATCCGCATTGATAGATTTTGAATCCTTTCAAGTTTTTGGTAGTTAGTCAAGCAGGTTGAGCTCCAGACTGGCGAGGCGTATGTAATTAACGGGCGAATAACTGATTTGTATATTATTAATTTGTTATGAGAGCTCAAATGGGATTTTCTGTTGAAGTATGGAAACATTTTAAATATTAATTTTTTGGCTTTATCAGTTTTTCAATTGATATGATCTGTGAACGTAAGAGATTTGTCTAATGTTATGCCTAGGTACTGTACGGATTTTGACCAAGGGATGAGAGCTGAATTTATCTTGATTTGGTGGTTTATTTGTGGGCGACGTTTAGTGAAAAGAATTGCTTCAGATTTGGTGGGATTAATTTTCAATTTCCATTTTATGCAATATTTGTGAAATTTTTTAAAATATAGTTGAAGGCGATTCACTATTGTATCTATGCGATATGATGATGTATACAATGCTGTATCATCAGCGTATAATGATCTCGTCACAAATGGATGGGCTGGTAAATCAGAGATGAACAAATTAAATAGGACTGGAGATAGGCAAGAGCCTTGAGGAAGACCCGCTAAGATGGGGAGTGTGTCGGAAGTAGATGTCCCAACTTGAATATAGAACTGTCTATTTGTTAAATAGGAGTGAATGATGTGAATCAGGTATGGTGGGAAGTTGAATGCGATTAATTTGTATATGAGCCCGGAGTGCCAAATGGTATCAAATGCTTTTTCGAGGTCTAGAAGGAGCATGCCGGTATGTTTGCGTTCGTTAAAGGCTTTTGTGATGAAGTCAGTAAGTCGTGCTAATTGGTCAATAGTGCAGTGGTGATTCCTAAAACCAAATTGTTCATCTATTAGGAGGTTCTTTAGTCTAATATGCTTGTTAATTCTTTTGAGAATTAGTTTTTCCAGAATTTTAGAAAGTATATTAAGTAGACTTATAGGTCTGTAGTTCGAAACATTACTATGGTCTTTATTCGGTTTTTTTATTACTATAGTTTTGGAAGTTTTCCAGATGATAGGGAAGTAGCTATATCTCAATGTGCAATTAAATACTTTAGTTAAAAGATAAATCGATTTTCGGCTTAGATTTTTAATAACTAAAGAGGGGATGCTGTCATCACCTGGGGCTTTTTTTGGCTTCAGTTCTTTAATGATATTTGCGACTTCTTTCGGAGAAATGGAAGAGAAATTAACAATAAAAGGTGATTTTAAATAATCGCGGACGGATTTTAGAATTTTACGGTTGTGGTGATTTGAACCAAGGAGAGAGGTGATTGAGTGAGTTGACTGGAAATGCTTGACTAATAGCTGAGCTTTTTCTCTGTCCAGATATGCGTAGCCGTCGTTATTTTTTAAAGGTGGAATTTTCGGGGACTGCTTAGTTAAATTTTTGTGAATTTTCCACATGTTATTGTCCCCTGGCTGACAAGATTTCAAAACCGTAGCCCAGTTTTCGTTTTTCCAGTCATGGAGACGTTTTTTAATGTAACTGTTTAGTTTATTATAGACTAATTTGGTTTTTGGAATTTTGTTACGCTGGAAAGATCTTTTTAATCTATTTTTTAAATATATTAATGCTCTGAGTCGATATGGTAAATTATTATGATAATACGGGTGGTAGTATTGTTGTGGAATGGATAAGGACATGGATAATTTTATATGTTCATAAAAATCGATTAGTGTGGTATCGATTTCTTTCGAATTATTTATGGTTGGGCTTATATTGATTCGGGAATCTAGCTCTTTCCTGAACTTTGGCCAGTCAGCGTCTTTGAGCGAAAATTTGAGTATTTTGGAAATTTTTGGTAAAGGAGATTGTATACGAAAAATCACGGGATTGTGGTCCGAATTTAAACATGGTAAAGCGATAAGAGGTGATAAGTTGTAAATATTTTTTGTAAGAGCCAAATCGATGATGCTAGGTTTGTGATTACGTTGAGTCGGTATATGGGTTGGTTCAGACGGACTGTGTAATTGAATATGGTTTTTTACGATAAAATTTAGAATTAATTTACCGTTTTTATTTGTTCTGTTACAGTTCCACTGTGTGTGTTTCGCGTTTAGATCGCCAAAAATGATAACTTGTTTATTTAAATTAAATATTTTACTAATATCTGGAATATTTATTTTATTTGGTGGGATATATACAGATATTACAGTGGTCGATTTATTGTTAATAATTGTATTGATCGCCACGGCTTCGGTAAACATTAAGTCAGGAACGTGTATAAAATGATGCTGAATATCGGACCGCACTAAAAGCATGACCCCCCCCTCCAGCTCTACTACGGTCACGTCTGTAAATGACATATCCTGGAAGAGAGAAACGATCAGTTTCAGAAAGACGAGTTTCACAAACAGAGACTAAATGGGGTTGATTATGATTTAAAAATAATTTAAATTCTACATCGTTTCCGCGAATAGTTTGTGCGTTCCACATCATAAGTTTAATTTTACTATTGTCACTAGTCATTAGAATTTTCCGAATGAGTTGTAGCACCTATTGTAATGTATACGAGAAAGTATGTTGTAAAAGAGTACGGGATATAAAGATCGCTGATAATTATTATTGTGAAATTGAAGCTAAGGCTAAAGTTGTTTATACAGCAGCTTATACAATAGGAATTTAGCAAGACACTGTATATAAACAATTTTACATCGCTAACACTCATAAGAGATTTGAATAAATAAATATTACGAGTATTTTTGCACAATGGAATGACCATTAATCCAACATAGAAAGTAATCCTTCTACGAGAATAAAGATTTTTGACATGCCATCTTCGGCGCTTTTTAGTTGTAATAAAATTTTTTTAAAGTTTGTAATTAATTTACTTACATTAAATAAATTGAATATATTTTTTATCTCTTTAAAACAATCAGACATGGTCGGTTCGTTAGAGTTGCTGTTGGCGGTTTTCGGAGAGAATGTATTTTGAGGCCACGGAGATTTCGGGGTTGGTAGAACTGGAAATTCTTGGTCAGTTTGTTCAAATGTTTTTCGTGGAATCGCTCGAAGTGCTGGTTTTTTTTTGCTTAACTGTAATTCGAGATTTCTTTGATATTTCGTACATTCCGTGGAATTTGAAAAATGTTCATCGGAGCAATTACAGCTTTAGCTTTGGGTTTGAACCCGTCGATTAATGTGTTTGGGCAGTCCTTTGAAAGATGGTCTTCGGCACATTTCAGACATTTTGGATTTTTAAAGCAATTACGTGCCACGTGGTTAAATTCTTGACATTTGTAACATTGAGTTAAAGTTTTGTTAGATCTGTATTTTTCCCATTTTATTACAATGTTACAACTATAGCGAATGCTATTTAATTTGGCTAGCTGTTCTTTATTATCTAAAATTACTATTAGTATCGGAAGCTTTATAGACCCGCTGGCAGATTTTTTCTCCATTTGGTAGATTTTATGAATGGCTAAACCTTGATTTTGTAGGTCAGTCGAAATTTCTTCAATGGGGAACTGAGGAGGCATACCTTTTAAAATAATTTTAGGTTTCGTTTCACTTTTTGGAGTGAACGTGTGAAAGCCGAGATTGATATCTTTTAAGAATTTTTTTACGAGTTCAAAGTCTTCAATGTTATGGACATATATTGTAGTTTTATTCATATTATATTTTATATTTAAGTCTTTCACTTTTGATTTTAAATTGTTAATAGCACCACTGATGTTGTTGTAAGATGAGTTTACTATTATGGGAGGATATTGACTTTTGTTCTGTTTCTGACTTACTATGTTTTTTAAGATTTCGGTATCTTCTTCATCTAAATCGGAAAGTATGTCATAACTATTGGAGGTTTCAATGTTGAACTCACCTCTTTTACGTTTTGTTGACGTGCTGGCTGTCTGTTCGGCCATAGCTCGTGCTTGGTCCCCGACCGGGGCACTCTTGCTTGTATTTGTTTGATTGGTGAACAATTTGAGTAACAAACAACTGATAAACACAAAATAAAAGATTTTTCGAAAGAAAAAAGAATGACTGTAAATAAAATCACTGACTAAAGGAGAGACTGATTAGACCACTGAACTGTACCCTACGGCTGCTAGACGTGGACTGAACAAGCAAATATTATGTTTATTTTATGACGTTTATTCATTGATATATTTAATCATTGGCAGAAACCAGACTCATTAATTGGTCAATAAATTGAAATTTCTTAGGTTTATTTCTATGTTTTTTAAAAGGTTATGGAGATGAAAATATGTCCACAGCTTCCAGGAGATCTAACAGCATTGGGTGACTTTAGTTGTCATTGCCAAAGTTTTGTCATTACCGCCAGTTATTATGAAATGACTTTATTTAATATGTTTACATATGACTTTTCTTTACAGAATAAGTGCATATTTTATTTGAAATATAGCAATATAACAGCAGCCTATTCCTGCGATAGCACACGCTGAGTTTTCGGAACTTGTACGATACTGTATAGTGGCAACACTATAACTTCCCTCGTTACAACATTATAGATAACCTAAGCTCATAGGGGTCGACTGTAGCATAGTGACTAGTATAACAGCCTACTGTCTCGGGTTTAAACCTGCAGGTGGCCCTAGGATTTTTTAATGAGAGTAAAAAATCCTTAGTTATGCCGTCCTTCGGAAGAGACATTAAAAGGTGTGATGTTAGGTACTCGTTTAAGATCCCTATTCTAAGTAAACCTTTATTAGGATTATTATGACTCCCGTAGTAGCACAGTCCGATTAGCCATCGTAGCATAAAGGGACATAAAAAAAAAAAAAAAAAAATATATATATATATATATATATATATATATATACACATATATATATATATATATATATATATATATATATATATATATATATATATATATATATATATAAAGTCTGTATACAGTCTGGCCATAGACGGCAAACCGTTAACATCGTACTTGTGTCTCTCTCTACATCAGTCGCTTTTGTTTATTGTTATCCTCCTTCTTCTTTCAGAGTTGTGGTAAATATAGTGGCATTTATATGTATAACTCATAATTTTTCCCTCCAAAACTCAGTTTTTCCTTCTTCTTGGAAACAAGCCTTGGTCCATCCTATAAACAAAATCCCTAACCCGTCAGCTCCAAATGACTACCGACCTAAATCCATCCTTTCCAAACCCCTTGAACGAATAGTACAATCCCAGGTATCTAATTTTCTAGAAGAAACCAACAAACTTAACCCTTACCAATCCGGCTTCCGACCTGGCTACTCCACGCAATCCGCTCTGACCCAAATCACTAACGATATTTATACCGCTATAGATGATAAAATATTAACTGTCCTAATACTTTTAGATTTTACCAAAGCCTTTGATTCGATTCTTTTCTCTAAATTAAAATCATTATCCTTTTCCTACAGTTCAATTCGTTGGTTTCAATCCTTTCTTTCCAACCGCACTCAAGCGGTTGTCATTCCTAATCAACCTCTATCTGATTTCATTGTGCTATCCTCAGGCGTTGCCCAAGGCTCGAGTATTTCGCCCCTTCTGTTCAATATCAATGACCTTCCTAATTCAATCCACCGCTGTTCCTACCACCTATATGCTGACAACCTCTAAATCTATTTATCTTTCCCTCCCTCCTGGAAGACCTAGATGGAATCAGAGCCTGGGCAAAGCTGAATAACTTGAGGCTTAATCCTACAAAAACTCAGGCCATCCTTATTGGTTCCAAATCCCTCCTCCGATCGATCACCACCCTTCCTTCGCTTTTGCTTAATGACCCTCCTATTGTTTTTAGTTCCTCTGTTAAAAATCTTGGCATCATCATCGACCAAACCTATCCTGGAAACCCCAAATTGCCCAAAGTTCCCGTCGATCGATTAGTACCTTGAATTATTCCACCGATCCCGCCACCTCCTACCACAATCTACCCGTAAACTCCTAGTTTCATCATTCATTTTCCCCCACTTTGACTATGGTTGTGTGGCATATGGCGGCCTCTCGAAGGTGCTCGAAGACAGATTGAGAAGGGTTATGAATTGCTTTTTAAGATTTGTGTTCGGTACCTCGAGACGGTCGCACGTATCCTACCTCTACGACGAGTTAAAGTGGTTAACCCCAACCTTTCGAAGACAATATTTCCTTGGATCATTCCTTTATCAAATCATAAACTCCTACTATCCATTTTATGTCTACACCCTTCTGTTATTTAAATCTTCAATCCATCACCAAGAAACAAGATCCCGTCTGTCCGACCTCCACACTCCTTTCCATAGAACCAAAAAATATGACTGCTCCTTTTTAGCCCGGTCCTCTTCCTTATGGAATACTCTCCCTTCAAACATCCGTCATGCTCCTCCCCTCTCATCGTTTAAATCCCTCCTCTTTCAATACTTCCTTTCTCTTCAGTCAGATGTAAGCTAATTTTCACCATGCCAACTTATGATAAGGTGAATTTTACTTTGATGATATGTAAAAGTTACATTTTATGTTTATTCTTATTTATTTATTTCTAGAATTTGTAAATAGAGATGACACTATGACCCTTTATTTTTATTTATTTTTTCATTCTTGTGTTATTTAATTGTATTTATATATTGTTTTTAGCCAGTTATAATTTATTATTTAGTTCATAATTGTTATTCTTAAGGGGCATTGTCCCAAAATAACGTTTTTTTTTCTATTCTATTCCATTCTTTTCTATATATATGTTCAAAAGTTCACGGGTTTATAACAACTTTTTATTGCTTTGTACGATTTATATTATTGCATATTTTCTTTTCTAAAATATTTCCAACGCTTTAATGACTACCTATATTTTTGAAATAATTTTTTGATGGCTTCATTATAGAAAACTTATTTTACTTTCTAATGAAAAAGTTAATTGCAATGAATTTTACTTATGAACGTTGGGATCACTTGTAGCCGGGTGGCTAGCGTAACAGCCTCCCATGCAAAAGGTCACGGGTTCAAATCCGCAGGTGGTCCTAGGATTTTTTAATGGGAGTAAAAAATCCTTAGTTACGCCGTCCTTCGGAGGGGACGTTAAAAGGTGGTCCCGAGCCTGTGCGATGCCAGGTACTCGTTAAAGATCGCTATCCTAATAAAACCTGGATAGGCAAAAATTTAGGACTCCCACTGTAGCATCGTCCGATTAGCCATAGTAGCATAAAGTGACGTTAAATAAATCAACAAACAAACTTATGAACGTTCAGGAAAAAATTCCCTAAAGGTTAGGTTAGATTAGGTTATATATTTTACGGACACTCAACAGCCAAGGTCATAAGTGGCCTGTTTTAACATTTGTTTTGATCATAGTGGAGGTTATGTTGTGTATTGATCTGGATTCAGTGTATAGTTTGCATATTGTTATAATATGTTTTAGTGCCAGAAGCATGTTGTTACAATATGTATTACGGTCAAAGGCATGTTGTTACAATATATTTAGTGTCACAGGCTTCTTACATGTTATCATTAGAGGTCCAGTGTGAACTCCTGGAGCTCCATGTCCAGTTCCTAGTCCACTTCTTCAAATTTTGATTTTCTGAAAGATGTTTTCCAAAATAGGGTGTCCTGTTTTATTTCCTGTGCTGGGTGCTTAGCTTCAAATTTGGTGTAATTGTTCCCTATGAATGGTTAATATGGTTAATTCCCTAAATAATAAAGAAAACCGTATCAAAATCTGTCTTATAATTTGGGAGGATTTCAACAAAAGCAATAATCGCGGTATAAATCTAAATATATAGAGATAGAGATTAAGAATTTAGAAGCAACGGTTTGTTTAATGGTATAGTAGTGTAGAAAATTGAGAAGTAACTTAAGTTTCTTTCTCTCCATAGTATCCTGATACATTTTCTATAGATATTTTCTCTGTTTTTCCGAAAGATTCCACCATCATGACACGTATGGTATATCAACTCGCACGACAGTTACTGGATGTATCAGATGAAAGTTTATCGGCCAAAAACCTCCGGCGTGTTCTGAAGAAGACGCCGAACAACTTACTCTCAGTAGAAAAAGTCAAGTCCGTTTCACTTTTAACAAAAAAAAAAACATATCTATAAAAAATATCGGCTGGTAGGTACCATGTTTCACCGTTAAAGGATTCGATACAGACATTATTATGAAAGAAATATTAATCTAACAAAAACTTTGGATGAACCGAACTGGTTTCCTGTTAGTTTTTGTTAAAGGCCCCGCCTATCGGATGCATAAAAAAGCACTCTGGTATTTCTTGAGTCTACCTGGCATATACCTGAATTAATGAATTATATACCATCGTATGACCGGACACTATTAAATAGATTTTAGAGCCAATTTAGCGTTAAGTTCTATTTGTTTATGAGGCTTTTTAGTACTACACATTCTCTATTTAATAATTATATTGGTGTTACTTCTCAGTTTTCAACACTGCTACTATAACATTAAACAAACCGTTGCTTAAAAATGATCAAAACCTCCTTTTCTCTCACGAGTAAGTTACTCTTGAAGTTTGAATTATTTTGGTGTAAGTTCGAATGATTGCGTCTCCTGACAGAACTTATGCCTCGGAATTAATTTTCAGATGTAAAAAGTATCCCTGTTTTTTATTCTATCATCTCCGATAATCAAACATTAACAAACTTGTTCCTATACAACCCAGAAGGGTCTTGGACTCAGTATATATAGATATTGGTACTGTTTCTTCGCCAACGGCCGAGCAATGAGGTGATTAGGCCAAGATCAAGCTCGACCGCCGCGTTTTTCACTATTTTGTTTACCAACTTTATAGAGGCTGGGTGTGCCCCAGGAGGGTCATGCTCTAGATTCGCCCAACTGCTAAAATAACAGTATTAATAATAATCTGCCACAGCCGGGATCTGAGCCTGGGACCTACATACATAGTTTTCTCAATCGTCAAAAATAATCGAGTTATGAGCGTATTTATGTGAAAAATGTAAATTTTTTTCTTTTCTTGTTTTCTCTTTTATATAATTATTTGCGGTTTTCGGTTAAAAAACACTAATAATTTTTTTTTTCTGTCTTGTCTTTCTGAAAATAACTCAGTTATGGAATAAAATCATTTTAATCGGCCGCCGTTTTAAAACTAACCAGCTGATATCAACTCATATTTGTTAGGATCATCGTTAAATGGACTAGTATTTTTGTGGCGAATTTAAAAAAAATTGGTCCAGTATTTTCGGAGAAATGCCGCGGACGGCGGAGAAACGGATTTTTTTTATTTCTTATTCGGATTCTACGCTTCTTGAAATGTAAGCTCTCTTACATTCTAAATGTAAATTTTGAGCAGGGGTAATTTTTTTTTTTTGGTCGATTACAAAGTCTGATTATTGCAAATAATGAATTAAAAATGTAGGCGACACGTTACTTTTTTCGTTTGAACCAATATAGCACCTAAACAGTAGGTCCTAGCGACAAATTTTAAATGACAAAAAATATTATCCATTTAATTTCTGATGAAAGAATCTCTTGGAAAATTTTCAACCGAGCAACACTAACAGAGATAGAGCGTGTCAAACTAAAGGGGGAAAAAACGTTACACGATGATAGTTACAGGCATAAGACATATCGATGTTAATTAAGCTAAATATTTTAATTTCATTTGTTGTTTTACTAAATAACCTTGCCTGTAAAAACGGTAATTTCATATGATACGACAATATAGCTGTTCGCCATTTGCTTTAAGTGGAGTTGTGAATGCCGTTAAACACTTTAAAAAGATGTTAATTGAGTTTTCTAACTCAATTTATTGCACGTCAGAGATAAGAGAGGCGGTGAGCTGCTGTGATGATAAATATTGGCGGTAGAAAGCGCTAAAAGCAGAGACAATGGCGGATCGCGGAGAGTGGGTTAGGAGCGGCGAAAC
Source organism: Piezodorus guildinii (assembly GCA_023052935.1). NCBI lineage: Eukaryota > Metazoa > Arthropoda > Insecta > Hemiptera > Pentatomidae > Piezodorus > Piezodorus guildinii. Next base: position 150,038,652 of record CM041294.1, on the reverse strand, counting down.
CGTGAGATTTCAGCTCTTCAACATTATTTGCCGCCCGTTTCCCTCAAATTACCCGGCTACTAACCATTGTTCCTCGTGACTTGATAAGTCCGAATTTATTTAGGCTTTGATGGACTGTTGTGACTGGCATATCTCTTGTGAGATCGGATGTATAAGAAGGATCATGAACATGTCTGAATCGTATGTTGTTGTTAAAGCACGTATGCCAAAAGATCTATGTGTATTTTAGTCCTATATGACAACAAAACATATGTATACGTTGAACTATCCGTGGAAGGTTAGTAATTCCTAGTGGTAACTCAAATTCAGGGTGGTTCGATTAAAGAAAATCAGTGGACTGAATAGATTTAAAAAAATAAAATAATGAAAGTTAACGAAGAATCACAATACATTAATTAAACTAAAATTACGTATAAACAACATAAGAAACAATATTGACCAATAAAACTGATATAAGGAAAGATAAGAAACAAAATTAACCTTATTAAATTCTTAAATACGTAAAAATATAGGAATCAAAATTAACATAATTAAACAGAATTAGCATTGCATATAGTTAAGAAAAAAATAGCATGGTTCAAAAACATACTTTATCTGAAAGAATCGCATGGATTTTAAATTAAATTTTAACTTAAATCTATTTAACTGTGATGATATTAAGTTATGGAAAAATAGTCAAGCAGCATTAAGGGTTGAAATGCAAAAAGATATTTATACTCAAAATATTATTAAAATTAAAAAATTCTAAAACTTCTCTCTTTTATCCACATTTAACCACAGTAAATTACGTTACTGACAAATGTTCGCTGGAGGTGATTAGATGGGTAATTAAAATCAGGGGTGATGTTTTAAACCTGAATTACAAACATTTCACGAAAACAAATAATAAATGTAGTTTGTGCAATACAAATGAAACAGAAGATCTTTTTCACTTTTTGGCTGCCTTTCCGATACTTACTGAGTTTAGAAAAAAATATTTTAATTCTAAAAATTTAACCTGGGATCAAATTTTAGAGTTGATAAATGGAAAAGATTGGCTGGCGTTAGTTAATTTCTCCAGATCGGCTTTCTCTTATAGAATGTTACTAACGAGAGAATTTAACAATTAGTGAATTTGTTAAATTAAATTTAACTCATTGTGAATTTGACTGTTTGTGAATTAATTTTAGCACATAAATAACTTGGGAAGTGTTTGTTTCTTATTTTGTTATTGATTATTTATATTGATAGATTAAAGATTAATTTTGTTAATAAACACAGACTCCACGGACGGTCAATAGACCATGTAGTGTGTCTGATTTTTTATTATTGTATTTCGTAATTTGTAATTTGTTTATTTTTTTATTTTGTTTAATTAATTTTGCCAGTAATGGTAAAAGATAGGCTACATTCACGTAAACGAAGCCCTGTTGAGTGTTAAAGAAATAGACCGCAGGGCGGCTCTTCCAAGTTCCAAGAGTAACGATTAGAAGAAGATAAAATACATATGCAAAAGTTCGGAGTCCGTTGAGGGTAGATAAGGGTCCATATACGGTACAGCCTCACCGCTCAGACGCTATCTCAACACTGCATCGAGTCAGTCATAAAACAATTAAAGTGCGATCTTCTTCTACTTTCTTTCTCTTCTACCTTTTTCACAATCGTGGCTAAAACTTTTAATTATATTTAATTTAATAACTATTTTAAAAACAAATATAACATAGAAATAAATACAAAAAAATGATCTTATGATAAATATAATAAGTTTTTTATTTTCAATTTAACGACCATAAAAACCTTACCCGGCCATAACATATGAATTGAAAGAATTATTTATTTTTAATCCTTGACATAGTGCATGTATTAGAGATAGAGCCGTTATGAGGAAATGGTGAAAATGTGAACACTTATATGTGAATTAATGACTGTTTTCTCACGATGTTTCGTGATACATTCAGTGTGACATTTTCCGCCGAAGTGATAATAATTACCCACTGATCCGCCTTTAAAGTGGTTAATTACGTACTGCAGGGTCTTGGGAGACAACCCCTCCATTATTCCCCTCCATTCTGTCCAAAAAATTATAAAAAGTTATCTTTTGTGGTCAAACTTAATTATTTGAATTAAAAGTCAGTTTTGGTTGTATTATTTTTCCATTAGGCTCATCTAGAGTTTGTATGTGGATAAGGCGTGGTGTGTGGAGAGACAATTTTGAGCTAAAAACATACTATTCTCAAAATTGCCGGAGTACGAATATTTTTGTTACCCATTGAATATTCAATTTTAGTAGTTTCTTTAGTATTTATTTAATTTTTTTTTACTTATAAATGCTCACTTTTGCAAATTATTTTCATTAATGTACCTTTTTAATTGACCAAGAAAAAATTACTAATTATTATTTAATAAAAATCAACATCCATTTATCCACCGTGGCCTGTACGAATTTATGAATACAAATTTATCTATTTACCAAATCTAGATTTTAATTTTTGGATCAAATAATATATTTGATATATAGAAAAGATTGTATTGTAATAACGAAAAATATTCACTAGAAAAAAGCTTCAAATCTTTCAATCCAAATTTTTTGACTCATAAAAAATGCACCTATGTTTCTAACAACCTACATACTGACTTACACTTACCAACTGTCGACGAACACATAAGTGCTCTTTATCTACGATTTCATAACAATTTACTCGAATAAGCCTACACACTTATCAGTGATATCGCTACAAACGATATGCACATAAATCCGAGAAGGAGATTAAAAAGGTGCTAGATGCGAGATCTAATGCGTTAATTAATAGTCGACGAGTTCAGAGAGTGCGTGTTCCTAAGTACCGACCCTTCATCATCCCTCACATGTCAGTATTTGATAAAGCTTCCTCACATCAGTTGATGGCCCTAGTTTTATAATAATAGTACTAATAATGTCATTATTAATATGAAAATAAAATATTAATCTTCTTTATGTTTGAGAGAAAAAATTAATATAATGTATTCACATACAGACTTACCTAATGAGAGAGATTAGAGTCTTTTTAATGGAGGATAGGCGAAATTTAAAACTAGAGTTGCTGGCTCTTACATTTTTATAATTTTCAGTCTCTTGAGAATCTCATCCATAAAGAACCGTTTGTTTTGATCAGTTTGTCCGGCTCAACGCTCGCTTTTGTCGTCCTATGGGTATCTTATTGTCCAGTGTGGTCCACTCTGCAGCTCTCCTTGCCCCGCTGTTCGGATTTCCTCATGACATGGCTCGCTTAAGTCCATGCATTTTTCTCATACTTCTAATGGAGTCAAAAATTCTTGATTGGACTCAGTTGACTTTGTCTCATATAGACATCGTTGTTATATTCAAACATTTCAAATTATTACCAATAATTTTCTTTGATATCTAAAGCATCAACATAATCAGCAAAAACGTCGATCAGTGATTGTGACTAACATTTTTTTTTATATAATGATTCGATGCCGTTAATACTAAGATTTCTCAGGATTTCACAACTTTTCGACATCGTACAATTCACTATGTTTTGTTACTGTCAGTGGAAGATGTATTAATACGTCAGAGATCTGAGGCAGGTGACACTACGTCACTCTCTTGCACAGTTTGACGTCATTAGTCCTGCCAACAGCTTCATAATTGCCTTCCATGTCTTCACGGTGTCTTCATTGTTGAGGAAGTGTCGCTCAAATCTCGGCAGCTTGTCTCTTCGCTATCGATTAGTTCAAAACGCTTTCGATCTCTGTTAGTAGTTGTAATGCTAATAATATTCACGTTTAAAAGACTTTGTTGTACTAAAGTGTAAGCTAAAACAACCTTCCATAAGCACAATATATATCTAATTTATATAGTGCTTTAGATTATTATTAATAAAATATAAAGTAAATAAAATATAAAAACACATAATTTACCAGAATTTTAGGAATCCTTTCTAAGATTTTAAAGAATGTTTAATCTTCTTTCTTTTTTATTTTTATATATATATCTATATATGCATATTTTTTTTATCATAGATAGAAATAATTAGGAGTCAGTCTAGTTAACAATATTGTAATTTTGCCGAAGTTTCTTCTCATTTGAGCCATCATCAGGCAGTTTCTGTTCTGCAAACAATTTAAAAACAAAAGAGATACCTACCAATATCCTCCATAGAGTCCACGATTTTGCCCAAAATACTCTTGAAACTACTAAGATGGTCTCCCAGATTCCGAACTCAAGTCCTTTGACTATAAGTGCTCTTTCCCCGAACTTCTATAGAAACTTCTCTTATAGGCAGTGAATGAATTTTTCAAAAATGTTTTCCCTTTTTTCTTGGATTTTTTTTACTTGTTCCCTATTATTTGATTTATATCTGATCTACTATCAGTGCTTCCTTTTCTGGGGCACTGAAGGCGGATATATCTACAAGTCCTGTAGACCTAACAGTATCATGGAAAAATAATTTTAGAAAAAAATTATAATGGAAATGATGATAAAATTAAAAATTTAAATTATAAATTAAATCAAAATTCATAAATTTTATTTCATCATCATTAGTATTTTTGTGTTGTTTTTTGTTTTTGGCCATCATTTTTACATCCATTACTTTCATTGCCAAACTGTGTTTATATGTTATCTCATTTGTTTCCTTATTGTATACTGCCCTGATGATGGCCGTAATGGCTCATTAATCAATATTTTAATTACATGACTCACTCTTGATTATTTCTACCTATTAAAATTTCAAGAGTCAACCATGGGTTCTTGATATTTTCTATTTAATCTATATTGTTTATTCATTTACCGTCACTTTATGCTACTGTTGTTAATAGGACAATGCTACAGTGGAAGTCTAAGTTTTTCCAATATATAGGTTTAGCTTAGGATAGTGATCTTTAACGAATACTGACATCGCACAGGCCACCTGCACGTATGAACCCGCGACCCCAAACTATATTTAAAGTGGGTATGGACTTATTTATATAGATATACAAATTTTATTATATCAATTAAAAGTAATGTTAATAATCAAGTTTATATTTATGATAAATAAATAATAAAAATAGAAGAGACTGTCGAATAATTTTATAAATTTTTAATTTCTCCTTGCACTTTTGTTGTTTTGATTCGTTATTCTCAAGTATCAATTATCGAGTAGATTGTTTTAAAATTGTTCAAACAAAAACTAAGTAAATATATATTGCAGACCGCATTATCGACGAAGACAGACTAGCCCCTTGCATAGAGATTAGATAGAAAGCTGACCAAAGAGCTAATTACGGCGGGCCTTTACTTTCCTAGCACACGTCCGCCTGTGGTGTCCTTTTCCCTGACCATCCGCCGCCTATCCTTTCAGTTGAAATTTCGTTCATTGATATTGCTTTAACTTGGTTGACCTCAGCAAATATCCGCGCGTTAATATATGGTAACGATTGCGAATGCGCGTCATTTGTGTTTTTTTACTATCCAAGCGTAGCTACTTCTTTGGTAAAATTTTGCACGCTTGGTAAAAAACGTGTCTGTTAAGAAATTTAGGCAATTATATTTTTATTTTTCTATATCATATTTTAAACGAAAATATATATATTGATTTTTGAAGTGAAAACTTATTTACGCGCGTTAAGTGATATTTGTGAATGGAAAAACGTGCTAGTTTGCGTTACAAAATCGAGCGTCATTTACATACTACTTCATCAGCACTAGACTGACGTTCGTGTGTAGGTATCCAATAAGGATGGGAATCGAAAGCAAAATATCGATATATCAATATCGGTGAGAGTTATCGATGTCGATATGATATAGGTACTAAAATGTAAATATTTATTACGATGGTATTGCAATATTTAATTGAATTAAAATAACTTTCTCAAATAAGAAAAAACATTCTAGATTAACTATTTCTTAGAAACCCAATATAATGAACATATTAATTCCCTCTACACTAAAACATCGATGTTTGTAAATAATACTACAACTTTTCTTTGCTCAGAAATATTTAAATATTCAAAAAAAAATTATGATCTTATTTTCAATATTTAAATATTCGTAGGAAAGGGCCAAAAGGATAATTGTACATCTTGAACATTTTAGCATAGAAATATGAATATATATTTTTGTTGTGTATTTGAAAGTTAAATTATTTTAATAGTGAAGTGAGAATGGTTGACTGTGTGATTATGTGGGAGAAGTTAGTTCAGGGTGCAGTCAAAAGAACACACAAAGTAAGTATAAAGTTAAATAAGTGTTGATGACGTTTCGGCCTAAATTATAGGCCTCTGCAGGGCGTTGAAGGAGAGCGTCACAACAATGAAGCAATCAATAAAAGAATATACTGATAATTAAAATAAAAGTGAAATGATAGTTATGACAAATGAAATATAAAAAAAATAATAGAAACAAAAGGGGATAAAATAAATTAATTATAGGTGAATAATTAGATAATCAAAAATTAAAAAAGAGGTGGAGATATTTAAATCATATATGAGTACGTACCGTTTGAAGGAGAGCGTTACAATAATAAAGCAATAATGGCGCTCGGGGTGGGGAAATGATGAACTAAAATTGGCGGTAACTATGGTATCAAAGTAAACATTAAACAAATGAATATTAAAAAAAAATTGCGAATACTTAGTAAAATATTATTTTTGTAACAGGGAAAACAGGTTCAGCCTGGGGGTGATCCAGGGGTGTGGAGACCTTCCTGGGCACACCCAGCCTCTTTAAAGTGGGTACAAAAATGGAGAAAAACCTGGCGAATGGGCATGATCTTGGCCGAATCACCTCATTGCACGGTCGTTTCGCCCTCCATAGATAACAGTTTAAAATCTCTACATGTACTGAGCCCAAAACTCTTCATGGGTTGTAGTGGTACAGGTTTTTTTTTTTTTCTTACTTACTCTCCAAGACTTTTAAAATTAAATCTTAAACATTAAAATTGAAAACACACTAATTTACTGAAGCCCATTTGGACTTACGCTTACGTATATCTGGGGACTGTCAAAAAGACACAAATATGTATAATTTTTTTTTTTCCAATCCAAAAATTTTAGACTATAAATAATTCACCATGGTTCGTTAGTAACATTACTTTACATACAGACCTTCATATGCCCAACAGTAAACGAAGAGATTCGGCCCCTCTACAAACGTTTTCACGACACTTACACGCACATTAATACAAAACATGGCCCCTGCCACAGTCACAACACTCGCAGAAGGCTGTAAAAGAAGTTGGATGAGGGACCGCCTAACATAAATGTGAATTAGGAAAAACGCCTAATTCATGATTATAAACCGCATGGTGAGGTGCGAATAGAATATATATTAAGATAGTAACAAAGATTTCAATGAAGAAAAAATAAACAAATAAATGTATATTTTATTACTAATTACATTTTTTTTTGTTTCCTTGAAAGTAGAATGACTGTCATGAACTGTAATTTTGTCTGTAATAACGATTAGTAGCCCGCCTCCTCCCGTAGATTCCGCTACTACAAATAAACATATTAAAATAAAAGGTGATGATATGATTGAAATGATAACGCTAAGAGGGATAACAAACTGCAATTTTTCGCTCAGTGAGCATGAAACTGGCGGAGCTGCTTCCTCGGCTAACTGGGTTTCATCATGACTACTTCCTTCCTTGCCTTCTAATCGGTTTAGTCTTCACAGCAACCTCCTTCAAATATTTACAGTACTACTAATTATACATTTATATCGTTTATGACATTGATAATTATAATAATTAATTGAAGTCATTAATAATGCATTAAACATATTAAGTATTACAAAAAGTATTACAATCGTAAGTTATTATAAAAATTTTAAATCTGCGAATCGTTCGACTATTCGCTTTAGTTCAAAGATAATATTTGAACGCAGAAATGTTTCTATTTACCTCTAATTATTATATCCCTTCTTCTTTCACAAGCTCCTTAGTGCCTTTCAGCATGGAGCACTAGCCTCAGTCCATCGCTTCCACTTTTCCCTTTGAATGGCCATAATTTTCATTTGAGTAACTGATTTACCTCTCTTCCTTCCGAGTCCCTCCATATACTGCATATTCTTGGTTTTGGGACTGCTCACCATTCTCTTTCCTATTGGTTTGGCATCTATGAACCATTTCACTCTCCTGTCTTCTGGAAGTATGCAGACGTGTCCAAACTAGCGCAGTTGGCGTTTTTCTATGATCTCTTTTAGTGCCACCGATTTCAATTCCTCCCTGATGACTTCGTCCCAGACGCAATTCCTTCTTGAACTGCTTTAATGGCATTAGTATTTTCTTTTGTTCCAATTATGTGACTGATTTGATGGTATGCGAGGTTGGCCTTTCTAATCCGGCTATTAATTTCATGTTCTATCCTTCCATCATTGCTTACAGTTGTGCCCAAATACTCGTATCTGTTAACCGTTTCAAGCAATTCATCATTGTAGGTCACATTTACTTTATTTCGTCTCGTCCTACTTTCATGATTTTAGTTTTTTGTGCATTTATAGCCATTCCCTTTCTATATAGTTCTTCTCTCCACTCATTAACTGCTTGTTATAAGTTCTCCTGTGAGTTAGCTACTAGAACTATATTATCAGCAAAAATCATGGCTTGGGCTGATACAGGTAACAAGTTTCTATATACAATCAGGGTTCATGTAGTCATTCTCTTTCACATTTTTAATATTTCGTCCTTAAAGGTTATACATAGCAATGGACTAAGGCTGTCCCCCTGTTTGACCCAAACGTGGAAATAGAAAGGCTGGGATTATTTTCCATTTAGACGTTATGTAATATTCCTTAACTAGGAATTTGCACATGAGCTTGCCAACTGATCTTTTTTTTCGGCGTTTAATATGCTTTCTCACTCTAATCATTGCAGACAGGACTGTTTATGATTGAAAATAGGCAATAAAGTTCGACCCTTCCAAGCAAGTTTCGAACAGGCGTCGTATGTTTTGTGGTCCTTAAGACCATCTCTTAACTGTCACGGCTCAGAGGATAGGGCACTGAACGAATGGTCCCCGGGTCGCAGGTTCGATCTGACTGTAGCAGAATGATGATTCCCTTTGTTGGTAAGATGGTACCCAGGAATTGGGAAATTGACCCTTATAGCGGCAAAATCTCCTCCTTGTACATCCGTTGGCCTAATAAAAAGTAGGGCGAGAGAAGAGAAAAGTAAAAATACTTGAAAGTAAGTGCTTGAATGAGTTCATGAAAGTAGAGGAATATAAGGAAGGCGTATTAAAAAAATAAATAATAAATAAAAAATAATCGGACAATAACCTTAAAGATATATAACTTTCGAAAAATCCTATAATATCATTAATATTTTTCAAAATTATATTTAATGATATCCATTAAATATATATAAACATGACAAAGTTATATCAAAACAAACAATTGTAATGTACACATTATGAAAACATGTTTTTAATTTAGAAACACCATTTCATGAAATTAAACATTATTTATGATGGAGAAGTTGGTTAGGGAAGCTCTCATAGACTCGACCTGATGAAGGCCCACAATGCAGGCCGAAACGTCGGCAAAGAAATAAAGTAAGTTTGGTCTTATTGGTGCGTTTTTTTAATGACCCAACCACCAACCAACTTATCCATCATCTAGTCTCAACGGTCAACCAAAATTCCATCATTATGAACATTATTTACGAGAAAAGTTTAAAAAAAATAAAATAATTAAGTTTTATAGAGATTGTGGTTATTGTATACTTATTATAATAAGTGTTTGATAATTCATTATCGCCGGCTTCACATTACGAGGTCATACATTTTCATGATTTTACTTACTTCCACTCTCGCTGTGTAGCATGGCCCTTACTATTGACCCCACTCAAGACCCTTAATGGGTTACGGTGGTTCAGGTTCAACTACCACCTAGCACATTCATTTGGTACATGTAAGAAATGTTGGTACCGATTATTGATTATGAGTGCATGCAGATCATGAGCATAGAGAAAAAGAAAAAAAAAGATTTGGCCAGGTAATGGGATTCTGACCCATAAATTAATAATATCACATAATTATAAATTTCTATTATTATAGTTAATAACCTCATTTCGTAGTTTTCGCAGTTTATTTTTAGTTCCTTAATGATGCCTGACGTAGTGCGATCCTTCTCAACAATTCTCTCCATCGTGCCCCGGACCGTGTCATTAGAAAAGAGAACAATACTGGGAAAGGTAAAGATGTGGCTCAGGTAAATGGCCTACCTCTAACATCTAGATCAAGTTCCTACGGCTCTATTAACTATTCCATTGTTTTCGGAACACAAATAAACCAAAGTCTTAATCAATTAATTACACATTAATTTCAAATTGTTGGAGGGTGAAATCTATGAGTGTTTCACCTAATCTGACGAGGATACGTTAGGAACCATTAAGGCTTTATGTTACGATAGTATCATGATATATTGTCGATGTGATCGATGATATGTTACATGTATTATTATTATTATACCCTAGTAGAATCGTCTTCCAGTTGGCTTATGGGCCTCACGTATCTGGTGGAGAGGCTGTGAGTGAAACCTCATTTAATTATACGCTTGAAAAGGTCCTCTTGGAATTGGGATTCGAATTTAAAAGCTCTGGCGTGCTAGAATAACGTGCTAGTCACTCAGCTACGAGATTTGTAGTATAATTAGGAATATGAACAAAAATAATATCTATTTATATCTATTTATATATATAAAAGTCAAAAGATTATATGATAAGTATGTGAATAGGCAATAGCTTTTGAGATTAAGATTAGTTAGATTTGAACCGGACCAGGTATCAATCCTTTCATGACAAAATCCATTCTCAATCTAACCCACTATTTCAATCCTTTCTTCCTCTTCAATTCGTGATAATACTCCGAGGCGCCTAAAAAGGGACCCCGGGACCTTCTAATTTAGAATATTTTTAGAGTGCTTCCAATGGGAAGCTTCTCTACGTGTATTTCATGTAATTCATATTATATCACATTTGCTCAGTAACACATATTTTTGTTTTAAATACAGTTGTAAAAATTAATAAAAATGATAAAAAAAAAAGATTTGTCAAATACTTAGACAGAATAGCTTGAGACACTTTAAGAATATTAAACAAAGAAACTTTTTTTTTTCATTCCTACTTCGCCTTTGCTGGCTTACGGGATTTCTCGGGCTAGAGGGAGAGGTCGGAGGATGAGTGTTCGTCGATGTTTTTTAACACCTGACCTGATGAAAACTTAAAATCTAGGACGAAACATCGGTACAAATTTTTCTTATTGGTATGTTTTTCTTGATGGACGGACTTCTCCAAATTAAAAATGTCGATTACTGATAACATATTTTAAAATTGTAGGCTAATTAATAAAAGTAATCCAGTCTCTATTATTAAACATTATTATTATTAAGTAGTACAATCTCTATACAATACTCGATACAATATATTATAATCCAATTGTTAATATTCTGTAGAAACGTATGACAAACAATATTTGTTTGTTTTTTTTTTGTGGAAAAACTGTTATTAATTATTGCTTTTTTTTTTCTTCTAAAATCATTAATTTAAAAAGTGTGATTCATTGTTGTAATATCCCCCACTCAAGATGGCCTAAATTTTGACCGAAACGTTGGTACAATGAATCAAGGTTACTTAATTGACATGCTTCAATGACTTCTCCCTTAACCAAGTTCTCCTTAAATTTTATCTACGGTGAACTTATTCTTCCATTAAAAACAAAAAAAAAATAAAGTAAAGACTTCAATTTTTATGACCTATTAGTTCTAAAGCTGAATAACTCATTTGTTTCAATCTAAATTGAAGGAACTATTTTAATCCAATATTAAACCACTATGACCAACTTTTATGACGATTTATCCAGAAATGGAAGGATCCTTTTTATTGCTAGGATAGCCGTACCATATCGTCCACTTTGTGAAGAGGTCCTGTTGTCATTTCGGCTAGAGTCACGCGTGGCATCTTTGTACCGGAGGACACCAAACTGGACAAAAACTAAACAGAGGACTATAGAAGACAGCCATCCTGGACAGAACGCTGGACAGGACAAAGAGTGTACTGGACAAGAGCGAAAGCAGTTTCCCCTGTAGCGGCCAAAATCGACAGCGCACATCCTTTATCCTTCCACTCTATGGTGAAATGTCCCACGGGATCTACCGATATCTATATTTCTCTCTTCTTATATTGTAGCTAAAACGTCATGTGTGTGTATGAAGAGGTGGATAGATATATTTAATAATTATTGCTCAAGCAAGTTACCATTCGCCTACTCATCGCAGTATCCCAAAAATGGCTATGGTTGTGATGCTGAAATTTTTAATGGAGGTTTCCCTTACCGTGCATTACGATTGGATTTAGGAAAATTCGTCTTCAAAGTGGTTTTAAATAAAAGTTCTAAAACCTAATTGTTTTTTAAATGACTCGAAACTCTACAACTCCAGAAAATAATAAATAGTAATACGAAAGAAAAATCATTTTTATGTGACTAGTACAAGTAAACATAATAATTTTATGTTTACATATACAAATACGAGTATTTACCTATATTGAGCTTCGTATGCTCCTCCAAGTTTCTTCTGCAGGTACCTATGGAAACATGTTTAATTGTAATTATGTTTTCTTATTCATATAACGTCACTTTATGCGACTGTGGCTTATTTGACGATGATACAGCGAGGGTCCTAAATTTTTCCTAGGTTAGGCTGAGAACCACCTTTTTACTTTCCATATAACTAAGGATTTTTAAATTCCTTTAAAAAATTAGGGCTAGCTGCCATTTCGAACCCACGACCTTTGGCTTTGAAGGCTGTTATGCTTGTCACTACACCATAGGTGACCTGACCCCATGTCGCATCTTTAACAACCTTCAGTAAGAAATATTTAATTAAATTATTTAATTTATTTAAGTCTCTCGTTCTGAGAGGTTAAGGTCCGATCGCAATGCCGATGGGTGTATTTAACGAGTACCTGACATCGCACAGGCTCGGGAACCGCCATTATACGTCACTTCCGAAGGATTTTTTATTTCCCTAACAAAATCTAAGGTCCATCTACCGGATTTGAACCAGCTATCTTCGGCATAGAAGGTTGTTGTGCTAGCTACTACACTACAGGTGACCCCTAATGATTTATTAAACGAATGTTTAAAACATTTCACTATCAAAATAAAGAAGAACTTATATCTAAAACCTTTAAAAACACTTCTATATGAAATAAAAAGGTTTGAAATTCTTCAATATTTTCCTAGCTATTTTAGTTTTTCTCTTTTTTGTTTTGTTTAAACAGAAAACTCAAATTTTATTATATTCGTGACCTGCTTGTATGTAAACTGGTATCATCTGTTTATGAACCTTTTCTATATCCCCGACCGCTGCCTTTAAAACCTCCAAAATACACTGTACCGAGCCTTGGAGCTATAAGGACGAAAATATTCCATAAACCTCTCGACCTCTTTAGTATTCCTGAGGAGACGTTCGCCGGGCTTTCTCCACGGACCTCTTGTTCTCAGGGGTCTTCTCAATTATATTAACTAGTCGGAACCAATTCTATTCCGGAAGGTTTGTTTTCTTAGGAGGAGGTGGTAGGCTGGCCTAGTGAGCTGTGCTCTGGGTTACTCATCTTTGGGTCCCAGGTTCGAATCCTGCCGTAACAGGGTGATTATTTATTCTCTTAGGTCAGTCTTGCGGTCAAAAGATCACTCTGGGGTTCACCCAGCCTCTATAATGTAAGAACCGAAAAAATGGAGCAAAACCTGCAGTTAATCACTTCCTTGCATAGCTGTTGGGCTATAAACAGTACGAATAACTACTATTTATTGTAGCAAGACTGTTAATGGGTTATAAGTTATTACTAGCTAGTTGAAAGAACGAAATCATTCTTCGATTTGGCTACAGAAATAAAGAGAAGTGAGTCGATAAAATATTTCGATTAGACGTAAACGTTTTGTTGGCATAGGCCAAAATGTTTCCCAACATTTTATTCCATGTTTTGTCGATGGCTCGATCAATTGTGATGAAAAAAAAAATCTATGCTTTTAACTATATAAGACTGTTTTTTTTTTTTTTTTTTTAAGTAAAATATTTAGCGAAGTAGCTCAATAATTATTCAATTAATCTTAAAAATTTGCAATGAAACTTGTTTTTACTATTATAACAGTAACTAAATCACTGCAATTGATAAGCTGAATAATTACAACCACACCTATTATTTTGATTAAAATAATAATAATATAGGTAATAATAATAAATATAGGTATCCTAAGAGAAGAAGTTCACATAATTCAGAAAGTTTGTTTTTATTCAGTAAACTATATAAACTACAACTACAAACTAACTTTTTTTAGAATCACCATTCCTTCTAATGCCAAGATTTTCTTTACTTAGTGATGAAACTGATATCAGTTCTTCTATTTAAAGCCTTTAAAAATTGTATAGTACTGTAAGTTTCAATTTTTTTTAATTTTTAATTACCTAACGGAAATTTTTTTTATTCATTTGCACGTAAAGCATTTTTTTTTCCCGGTTGAATCTTTAGACATTTTTTGAAAAATAATAAATGTTCGTCTCTCCCCCTCAAAAAATTGAAATTGAATCATTAATAGCAAAATTTCAGTATATTTTACCAATATTTAGTGTTTCCTACTTTATTTTTAGCAGTGTAAAGTACATTTATAAAATTTAAAAAACTCACATTTGTTGAAACCTAGATTTTGTCTGTCTGTCTACTTAAACCAGTGAAAGTTTTTAAAATTTGTTTTGTGGAGTTTTGCATTCAATACCTGGGCACCGAATCATTGATCATGTGCACAGATGATTATTTGAACAGCTATGAAATATATATATATATATTATATTGATATATATATCTTAATTAGTCGATGTTTGGTACATGCAGCAAGTACATTGGATGATTTATTTATTTATTTTTAAGAATAATCTGATCATGTTCCCATGAAAACTCCATCACTTTCTGTCCATTTCCCTCATAAATCGAAAAATACTTATCTCCCTCAGAATATTCCAAATGCTTATTAAAGACATAATCAACTTGTCAAAATATAAATAATTAAATAAAATCGGACTAAAATCAGCTGAGATGCAATTAACAATTATCTTATACTGAACCTCCTACGCGATAAGGAACGTCGCGGGGGTGGACAACACCGGTTTTATTTCCCGAATCCTATACTAATAATTGGTATTAACACGCGTTAACGAGCATCGAATTACCGGGTGGGTACACATGCTCCGACAGGTTTTTGGCTGCCAAAGCCTCATGTTGAAACAAACATAATAGCGTGTGTGAGGTCTCGAAAATAACAAAAAAAAAAAAAAATACAGACAGGAAGTAAAAATCAATTAAAATAAATAATTATGGATATTCACGGGCTACTTACTGAAATTGACAAGTCCTTATATAAGACGATGCAGGTAAAAGTCCATAATGAAATACCTGCACCGTTTTATCTTTTTTGCAAACAGAGAAAGCCGATTAATTATATAATTGATACCGCTTTTTTTCTTCCGTTTTTCACCCCAAGTTGCCAATCTCGGGATTGCAGTTTAATGCCCCTCGGACCCCAGAGTCCGGTTTCTGAACCGCGTCCGCGAACCCAATCACACCTAAACTGTACTCATACTAGTTCTACAACGCGAAAAAAAGCCTTCGTCAGCATAATATATCTGCTGATTGGGCTGACGCAACTTTCACCTTGAGATGAAAAAGTAAATAAATAATGAAAAGGTTTCGAACATGGATCATTTCGGCCAATTAGCTTTTCGAGAAAGTGAGCGTCCGTTCGCGTGCATTCGTTCACTCATGGTTTGTGCAGTTATGACGAATTTAGTTTTCGTGGTATCATCCATCTGCTTCTTGATATGGTGTTGTATAGGGGCTCCGTTACTTAGGAAAGGAAAAGTCGTCATTTGAGAATGAAATTTCCTCTTCTCACCTTCATGCGCAAAGAATCTGAATTGAAAAAAAAAAAAAAAAATCTTCCACTGCGACACGACTGAAGAAGGTTTCCTATGTCGTGGGACTGGTATTAGAACTCACAACCTTTGGCTCGTAGACGAGCCATATAATATATAGTTCACTTTAATTTGAAAAACCGCAGCAAATTATTACACAATGGTTTATTATTTCCAAATAACAATATTAGGGTATTACTGTTTATATGGCTGTTGATAGGCAATTAAATAATATGAAAAGGAATAATTCAAAGGATAATGGCACATAACCTCTGCTAATTTCAAAACGTTATATCTGTGCTAGTTCTGAACCAATATCAATATTTTTTTTTCATTTTGTAGAAAATTTAATTATCTACGAAATAGCACTAATAGCAAAAATATTTGGTAATTATTTATTTATTAATTAGGTGAAATGTATTTTTTTTTATTCGTTATTCGGAATCTAGGCATCTTGAAACATAAACCCTCAAATTTTGAGGTGGAGAGGGCTAACAAAGGTTCATTGTTAACTTTTCTTTCGATTTTCACTCAAATGATTCAAATAAAACTTCCTGATACCTGAAAACCTTACATTATTTCTTGATATACTCAATTAAAAACCGAGTTATCTAGATTCTTTTTTTAAATTATTTTATTAGAGATAATACAATCTGCCACCTTTTGGGCAATGAGTATTAAGATATAAGAAATCATTCATTCCACATGTACATTGGAAAATAAAAAAAATAAATAATTAATAAAGTTAAAAATAAATAATAAAAATTAATAAAGATCTAGGAATTATATCTCTTATAAGCATCACAACAAACACTACCAGTTTTCACAAAATGCCAACTTAGTGACGATACTCTTATAAAACAAATAGGTAATTATACGATCTGTCAACTTCTAAATATAGACATCAGAGAATTAAACATATATTGTTATAAAAATTCTAAATGACTAAACTTTATCTTAGGATTTGGATATCTGTAATTTTTTTCATTTTATCTTTATTGGTTTATTTCATTTTATTTTTTATTTGGTTTCTCTTCTTTTTTTTTTCTTCTTTTCTTAGTAGGTTTTTTAAATTTTACCAACAATAAAACAAATTGATGTACAAAATACATTTTAGTAAATAAGTAGCGCATTCTAATGGACTTCCAATCAATGTTTAGTAATTGTGCTGAGGTATTCCAGGCAAATAAAGATTGATATTGTTTATAAAAAAACAAAATTAATTTTTTCTGTTTTATACAATTTTTATTTCACGTGACTTGCACTATGAAATACTTAATTTTATAATACTTTGACATCGGCTTGGTAAGGATCGCAGGGTTTATCGGATGGAGAGCTGCGTGCATCGGATGCTCTTAAATAATGAGAATACTCGGATCTCCTTAATCGCTATCGATATCGGATTAGATACAAAGGGGCAATTAACCTAATAAATAAATTGATTAAAAATAAGCCGAGAGAAGACCGAAAGTTGTGCCTCACAAAGGGCCCTAGTTCTCAACACTAATTGCCCAGTTGAGTGAGAGTTGCCGCTTCTGTGCCATGGGAAGGTGCAGTCTGGTGCACTCTGGTAGAGATTTGAGCTAAAAATAGGGAAAAACCCTTAATAATTTCATCGAGGAACTTGGTAATGGAAACAATTAAATATTATTCGGTTGTACATAGTACTCTGATGTATTATCAAGGAGAGGTTTTTTATCACCGATTATTAGGTTTAAATTTTTTAAAGGTAAACTATGCATTAAACCACGAGACTTTGCAAAATACTAGGAGCCAACGCTCCCCAGGAGTCGTGTATAAAATCGGAAAGTTTGCTAACGAAAAAAACACAATTAAAGATTTGATTTTACGCACGCTACCCTAAAAAAAAAAAACTGCAATTTATTACACAATGGTTTATTTTTCCAAATAAAAATATAGGGTATAACTTTTTATAAAGCTGTATATAGGCAATTAATTAATATGATAAGCAATAAACAATTCAAGGCAAAATAGCATATCACCACTGCTAGTTTAAAAAGGCTATATCTCTGCTATATCTCTACAAAATTCAATGATTCTTTTTTCATTTTGTAGAAAATTTAATTCTTTATGAAATAGCACTAAAAACAATAGTTGGTGTTTATTTATTTATGCATCTTGAAACGTAAGCGTAATTTTTTTTTTCTATTACAAAGGTTTGTGCTATAATAAAATAAATAATAATAAATAATAAACCAATATAAATATTCTTCAAAACAATACTTTGAATAATATTTCTTGAAAACTGTCTATTTCTCTCCTGAAAAGGAACCTTTTTCACAGTTTTTATGAAATCTTATTAAAAGACTGTTTTGACGATATTATTTACATTTTTTTGGTTATTACCAGTCATAAAACTTAAATAATTCAATGGTTTATTTTTTTTAATTATTCCGCTTTAGAATAGGCTAATTTCGACACCAAACTTATTTTTCTACCTTCACTAGTACCAGATATTAAATAAAATGTGTTATTTGCTCGCAAATTTTCTGATTTTTTTTTTTTTTTTTTACAAGACTGCTGGGAGTATTGGCCACTGATATTTCACTGAGTCTAATGGTTTGATGTCTTGTTTCATCTAAATAAATTTCATAAAAAATTGGTGAAACACATTTGGGACCCTCTGCTTCTAGATATATTGAAATGGTAAGAATTTTGGAAGAATTTACTTCTCATTGGCTATTTGATTAATCGAAAACTAAAGGTCTTCTGAAACATTCCTATTGCTCAGTTAAAATAAAATTTAATAGTTTACACGAGTGTTTCCGGATAAGTGGTCCAAAACCACGAGGACCATATCCAAACGATGTACAGGGACTCTGCGAGGGTTCCTTGAGGAATCATTGTTAATTACCTAAATACAAATTTTCTATAAAGCCTTGGTTTAAAACAATAATCACTCAGGTTTTGCATTAACACATTATAAATTTATTCAATGGAATGACAAGAAACATATAAAGTAGTAGTGTAAGTCTTTGGATGAACGAAACAGATTATAAATTGAAACAACTTTGTTCGATGATAAATTATTTGTTTTGTTTTTTTTACTTTCACTTAGCTAAATTTAAATCTATTTTCTTTTCTTTTTTTTTTTTTTTTTTGTCCACCCCTACTACGCCTTTGTTAATCATACGAAGGTTTATCGGGCCAGGGGGCGAAGACAGGGGATTAATACCGGATTAAATGCTCCTTCGGTACTGAAACGCGTTCTCGAAATTATTTTATCTTCAAATTCCTTTATCAGGTTGACAGGGGACGCACAGTGGTTCCAAACGCACTTTTTTGGGACAAAAGTCTACACAGTTCGTTCTAATTTATATATATCAGCCATTTTAACATAATTTTGTTTCTTAGTAAATTCACTTTTTATAGAATGATTTGGAATTTTTTTTCCTCATTTATATCTCATAAAAATATATAGGTTTTGTCGATAATTTCAAAAAAATGTCTCTGTAACTAATTATTCTAACATATGTCTTTATTTTCAGCTTTTAAATTTGTTTACGATTATCACTAGATAAGTTTAAGAAAGTTTTGGGTTTCATATAACGACTTGGCGTTTTTTTTAAGAATTTTCAAAAATTTTAATAAAAAATTAAAAAATATCTCAATATATACACAACATAAAGAAGTGCAAATTACATTCAAAATTTTAGTTTTGTTTCTAGTTTCTAAGGACAAAAATTCGAAACCATAAATTGATTTTTAAACTTCTGGTAGAGTAGAACGCATAATTGGCTATGGAAAAGTCAACGGAAAGACCAAAAAAAATTGACATATAGAATTATTTTGATGTCTAACTTAATTTTTCAAATGATAAACCATAATAAAGTACTTACCCGAAGCGAGATAAAATTATAAATGTGTTTTAGAAGGGTATTTTTGTTATTTATTTCCCTTAAATTGAATATATCTAATATACCTATTGTAATGTATATAATTAAAATGATAAGATATTATTATTATAATTACAGATTAGATAGAATATATATAAAAATATAAAGAAAGAGAAATTCTGCTCGGAAACACAAAACAATGTCGCGTAGTGAAACTGGCATTGAATATAAGGATGCGGCGGTGTCCAACAGTGACAAACTCATCTTGAAAAACATTTTTCTTATTTACCAAATAATTTTGGTACCTTAAATTTTTATAAGAGTGGAATATAAATTGTACGCCTTACAATAAGTATATTTGATACATTTAATTCAAGAAAATAAATAAGAAAAATACCCTTAACAATAAAATTTATAATGGTATATCTGTCTTCGGGGCAGTACTTCATTATGGTTTATCCTTTGGAAAAATTAAGTTAGATATCAAAATAAATTTATATGTCAATTTTTTCTGGTCTTAACGTTGAAGAAATTTCTATAGCCAATCATGCGTTCTGCTCTACCAGAAGTTTAAAAATCAATTTATGGTTTCGAACCTTTGTCCTTAGAAACTAGAAACAAAACTAAAATTTTGAATGTAATTTGCACTTCTTTATGTTGTGTATATATTGAGATATGTTTTAATTTTTTATTACAATTTTTGAAAATTCTTAAAAAAACGCCAAGTCGTTATATGAAACCCAAAACTTTCTTAAACTTATCTAGTGATGATCGTAAACAAATTTAAAAGCTGAAAATAAAGACATATGTAAGAATAATTAGTTACAGAGACATTTTTTTGAAATTATCGACAAAATCTATATATTTGAATGAATGAAAAAAAATTTCCAAATCATTCTATAAAAAGTGAATTTACTAAGAAACAAAATTATGTTAAAATATCTGATATATCTAAATTAGAACGAACTGTGTGGACTTTTGTCCCGAAAAAGTGCGTTTGGAACAACTGTGCGTCTCATGTGAACCTGATAAAGGAATTTGAAGATAAAATAATTTCGAGAACGCGTTTCAGTACCGAAGGAGCATTAATCCGGTATTAATCCGCTGTCTTCAAAGACAAAAAAAAAAAAAAAAAAAAAAAAAAAAAAAAAAAAGAGAAGAAAATAGATTTAAATTTAGCTAAGTGAAAGTAAAAAAAAACAAATAATTTATCATCGAACAAAGTTGTTTCAATTTATAATATGTTTCGTGCATCCAAAGACTTACACTACTACTTTATATTCGGTATACAAAAAAAAAAAGTGAATTCATTTGATGCGTTTTTTTCTCAGTATTTCGGGGATACTTAATTAATATTTTTTTTTTTTTTACAAGTTCTGTGGGCTTACGAAATCAACTTTCGACTGCACCAGACGGATTAAATAACCTTGAAGGCCGCGTGGATGAACGTGCGATGACATTAATTATATACGGGTGGCAGTGTCCAGCTGATGGAATGAGAAAGCACAAGTATGGCGGGTCCATTACCATAACCAGGAGGGCCTGGCCTTTTACTCAAGTTCTTAATTACTGCCTTCTCGATTTGAAGTTTTCGTCCCTATCATTTTCCATCGAGAAAGTAATATGATATCTTGCAAGATTTTAGAGCTATTATGGAATTTTTAAAGCATTTATCGAGTAAGCGGAGTTACAAGTTTCTGCATCATATATGTCCAGTTTAACTAGATTATAACATAAAATTATCAAGAATTATGGAATAGGATAACAATTCTGAGGCCAACGAAAAGTACTTTTCATTTAACTTTTCTTTTTGGCGGGAAAGTTCACACGATCCTCGATGATACTAAATAGAGTTGGGTCATCACTCCTTACGCCTTTTTTTTGTGAGTGGGTACCAGTTGCTGATGGGTCGCACATACCTTGGGGAAGGTTATGAGGGAATCCCTATTAAATTGCATGCTTAAAAAAGTCCTCCCAGGACTGGAATTCGAACTCACAACCTTTGGCGTGGCAGAATTGCGTGCTAGCCTCACAGCCTCGGTCTCCCGATTCAATTCATTTCACACACAAATATTAATTCCCGAGCTCAGTTGAGAGGTCGATTATCAAAAGATATAGGACATTTTTTACATATACTAATGAAATAAATGATAATAATCAAATACTAAAGGTTATGGTTTATGTCTGTAGTATATATTTGATAGATGAGGAAGAAATATTTATTTATATTAAACATTTTAACTATAATTGCCTGCAAACAAGGATGGGCGCTCCCAGGATTTTTGTCAAGAAGGCTAAAAAAAACCAAAAAAAAAACCTGTACCACTACAACCCATGAAGAGTTTTGGGCTCAGTACATGTAGAGATTCATACTGTTTCTAGGCCAACAGCCGTGCGATGACGTGATTCGGCCAAGATCAGCCGCCAGGTTTTTTCCCCTTTTTTGGGTACCCGATTTATAGAGGCTGGGTATTCCCCAGGAGGGTCTCCATGCCCCAGGATCGCACCCCAGCTGAAATAACAGAATAATAATATTCCGCCACAGCCGGGATTCGAACTCAGGACCCGGAGCACAGTAGACTAGCGCTCTACCCACTAGACCACGCCGCTCCCTTGGCAAGAAGGCTAGCGTATTGAAAATCGGTAATGGAGGGGGAGGGGCATGTGGGTTAAATATACAAGTTTTATTTTTCCACAGCTATATACAAATAAATTTTAAAATTAAGTACGTGCTTCGAAGTAAAAGCACTCTATAAAAAAAACCTGTACCGCTACATCCCATGAGGAGTTTTGGGCTCAGTACATGTCAGGCCAACGGCCGTGCAATGAGGTGATTCGGCCGAGATCACGCTCAGCCGCCAGTTTTTTCCCCATTTTTGGGTATCCAGTTGATTGAGGTTGGGTGTGCCCCAGGATCGCCCTCCGGCTGAAATATCAGAATAAATAATATTCCGCCACAGCCGGTATTCGAACCCAGTACCCGGAGCACAGTAGGGTAGCGCTCTACCCACTAGACCACATTAAAAAAAAAACACTCCATAACCACACCTTATATTTATGTATCTATCTTCCTAATGCATTATCTTACTTTTGTATATTATATTTTACTTGTCCCAACAATCTTTTTTAGATGAACGTGCCCTCTACATTCATATGTTACAAGAGGTATTCCAGTTTCGTTGGGGGACTTTAACGCTCCGTTGAAATTTCTTTTTAAAAACAGCCTTACAATATGTGAAGATCTTCCTAGTTAAATATAAAAGGTAAAAAAATAACTGCTATGATGAGTTTGAAATATGATTAAGTCATATTTAATATTAAAACGAATCTCCACAGAGGAAAGTCATCACAACAAAAACGAGTATGATACGAAAATCTCAGAACTTAAAAGCTGTTTGAAATTTACCTGTCGGATTAAAATAAATCTTACGTTTATGTTTTGACTTATATCCTGTTGTGATACAGTTCCTGACGATATAGTGCTTATAGCGGAATCCCCAGAGTAGCTAATATAGCTAAGTTGATCATAGTACATTTATAAGAAAAAAATAACATAAAAAAAGGTGGAAAGAACATTATTGTTGATAGGTAAAATGATACAATTATACCATAAAATGGATGAATGGAAGGCGTGTTAACCTGATGAATGAGTGCCCTACATTTAGTGCTGTGTTCGTCCGTGGAATAGGCCTCATGCCGGGAGGCACTCCATTCTCCGGCACACTCCGGGTCAGTCGTCCCTGACAATGACGAGAGCGTGGCTGTCCTCCGCCCACAAGAACAGCTTCACTTTCTTCTAGGATTATGGATTTACCAATCCACCCCAAGGAGAAGGAGAGAGTCCTTTCAGACGACAATGAAAAAAAAAATATAACTTCTGTTCGACCAAATCTTTTATTTCCAAGAATCGTGACCTTTTTTTTTATAACATTGTCAAAATGTCTGTAGGATGTGAATGGCATTTTAGTGACCATGGAGAGGCACTTGTTGAAAAAAAAACTGACAAATTCTGTTGCATAGTTGTCGGTCGGAAATAATTAAAGAAGGTAAATATCGTATACATCAATGTTAAGCTTATAAATAATTCTTATTGAATAAACTAAAATTATAAAAAAAATACCATTTTTGTTTAAATTTTATTTATATGATGGAAAATTTGGTTGAGGTTGCCGTAATAAACTAAACACTCTAATTTGATAAAGTAGTATTATTGTGTGTCCTTGTTTTGGCCTACAAGTCACTTTTCGAGATTATCTCACAGAGTCAACCCTTATGAAGATCCACAACGTAAGCCGAAACATCGGCACACAATAAAATAAGTCAATCTTTTTAGTGTGTTTTTCTTGATGACCGCATCTTCAATCAACTTCTCAATCTATATTCTCAACGGATAACGTTTAAACCCCATCATTAAGTTTATTTATTAAATAATTTTAATTTTATATTGTATTATTTATTTTAGGTTTCTTTTTTACAATAGATAATTTCCACTTTTGAGCCATATCTAATTTCTTATTCGTCTTATTCGCTACAACTTATTTGTTTTTATTGATATCTTTTAACTACGTTGATATCCCATATTCTTGTAGGTTTTCACAAATTTCTGTAAGCTAATATACTCGTAGATTTAGTTCTATATTATTAGACAAAATACTTGATATAATTTAAAATTCCTTTACTTATAATTTCAGTTTAGGTCAATAAAGTTTTTGTTATTTCTTATTTTTTTTTAGAGATTCTTAGATTTTTCCACTAATTTTCATATTTAAAAATCTCACAAGACTGAATGACAAAAACTGCTCGAGATTACTAAACACTTACTCGACAAACGTTCAAAACTTCCAATTCACTACAAAAAGCTCATTTATGTTACTGTCATCAGACCATATGGACATATGTAATCGAGCTTTAGGGCTCTACTAAGCCATCTAATTCCTCCCGCATCTAATCTTAATAATCTAAAATCCTTCGAAAAATCCTGAATGCCCCTTATTTTGTCACAAATCAACTTTCATCCTCTTGGTTGTGCGGACCCAGCCCGTGATAGATATACCTCTTTTCATTCCAAACTCCAAGCCCACACAAACCCTCTTTTTCGTAATCTATCTCCCTTAAATATTTCTGATAACCCGCCGAGACGATTGAAAAGAATGACCCTCGGGACCTCATACCTTAAAAGAGAAACTGCCCATTGGCAGCTCAACTTAATTATTTAACTTCAAATTTTCCGCAAACAACATTCAGGACATAATTAAAGCACTATGGCCCGCCTACAACATTAGTCTACATTCCGACCTTCAAATGCCTACCGTAACGAACATACTCAGACCCACTACTAACGATTTCACGACAAATTACACGGAAATACTCAATCGCATGTAAGGCATGCCCGCAACCAACATGCCTAACAACACCCGTAGAAGGTTAGAAAGGATGTGGATGGGAGATATCTAACTACATACCGTAAACCTAGGCAGGAAGTGGTATTACTGCGTACTCTTCTGCATGTTTATCACATATTACATAAAATGTCAAGGATAAAATTAATTGGTTTTTATGATTATGATAGTTGCGAACTATATATACAATTCCTATATATGTATGTAATTAATTATATTAAAATACTAGCTGTTTCCCGCCACTTGTTCGCGTCAATTTATATTATTATGATCGCGATTAAGAAGTTAATATTAAGAAGAATATATTTTTAAGTACTTCTGCTTAAATATTTTCAGTTTTATTTTCTTATGGCAGAAGAAAATACTGATTTTCTACGCAACCCGATCTAGACAACCGACATATAGTTGGCCGTGTGAAAAACAGTCTTGACGAATTTATTAAGATAAGAATTAATATTATTGTGTTGATAAAATTCTTTGGTAAATAATTGGCAATCATGCATTAATTCGACCAAGGATTACCATAAAAGAGGTTATAATGAGTCAATCTTGAAAGGTAGATATATACCGCCGCGGACATTTTTTTAGATCATTCATAGAGGAATAATTAATTCATACCTATTTTTTGGATAATTTGAACCTTATATGCAACGGACGCAACGGAAGCCCTCAAATATGAATAATTTAACCCGTTTATGCAACATTTTTTCAATGATGCTTCGCTCCTATTGGTCGCAGCATAGTGCTATATAACTTAAAGCCTTCCTCGATAAATGGACTATCTAACAAAAATAGATTTTTTAATTCGATCTGAGTTCTGAGATCATTTAAATTCAACACGACAACGGAAGCTCTCAAATATGAATAATTTTCCCGGTTTTTCCACTGATTCTTCGCTCCCATTGGTCGCACGAGATGTTTCTAAAGTCTTCCTCGATAAATGGACTGTCCAAAAAAAAAAAAATATTTTTCGATTCGATCAGTAGTTCCTGAGATCATTAATTCAAACAAACAACGGAAGCTCTCAAAGATGAATAATTTTCCCGGTTTTTCCACTGATTATTTGCTCCTATTGGTCGCAGCGAGATGTTATAAAGTCTTCCTCGATAAATGGACTGTCCAAAAAAAAAAAAAATAATTTCGATTCGAATCAGTAGTTCCTGAGATAAGCGCGTTCAAAAAAAAAAATAAAAATAAAAAAAATAAAAACTCTTCAGTTTTATAATATTAGTATAGATTTATCGATAAATAAATGATTTGAAATATAATATATTAGATAAAATTAAGCAAAAATAGACAGTATTTGTTTACATCATCATAACACGCTAAAATAATAATAAAACCGAAAAGTAATAGAATTAATGGAAATCTTATTATAACGGGATTATTTTAATAATTTCGTTATGCAATGAAATTCGATCGTGCGAAGAATTAAAAAGAAAGTCTGCAGAAGCGTAAGAAAAACTCGTAGGGACTGAAAGTGAAGCCGTTGGGATGTAAAAAGTGGCGCCCGAACAACACTGACAAGATGGAAAGCGAAATGGGGCTAATGCTGGGAGAGTATAAGTGCTTCTCCATCCACACTTTACTCGCTTTTAATATTTCACTTTTCATATCCTTTTTTTTTTTTTAAACAAAAGAAACATTGCTCTATGATTCCTATTCCTTAGAGATAAGTTCATTATTAAATCATTATGTCATAGTGTTTACTGGAAATTTTTATTATTTCTGTGCTAAAGAAGGCAAAATGTTTTAAGTCAGTTTTCTAAAATTGAGAGATTTTCTCCTTCTGGGTGTCTACTCTTTTATGTTTCGAAGTGGTTGGTTCGTTTATTTGTACAAGGTAGTCTTGTTTACTGATCAACTGAAAGGGAAACACTTATGGCATTATGCTACCTTCTTACATGTAAACGAATAATACTCCAGAATGCAGAAAAAATTAATTCTTGAAAAAGTGACTTGTTCCGTTTTGCCATCTTAGCGCAGATTTTTTTATTTGATTTAATACATTTTTGTTGAAATTTATAACTGTATATTATAATACAACAATTAAATATGCTGATTATTGATAAAATACATAAAACGGCCTATTGGCAGAACTCTTTAGCAGTGAGGCTTAACAAGAAGGTCACGAGGCCATCTTCATTTCAGACACCTCGGTGGATTATCAGGAATTGAAGAGGAAGCAAGGATTGAAACTAATGAGTGGATAATGGGTAATGGGAGTGGCGTTTTTCATGGAAGGCTTGATACCTGATACGGGCCAAATCAGCAACATATGGAAACTTTGTGGATGATTTTATTTGTGACAGAGTAAGGAGCGTTAAGGATTAGGATTTAATATCCAAATAACAAAAAGTAGGATTACCGAAAATCCTACTTTGTAGGGTTTTTTTTTACATATAAAAGAAATATTAGGTATCGCTAATTTTAGTTGTTAATATCACGGCAAGAGTAGGTGCTCTTCTTTATGGCTTGTGGGTAACTTATTCATTCATTCAGTGGTTGTTAATAATATTATTGGCAGGGGTGAATGAAGATTTTGAGTCAAATACAAAAATGTATAATAATAATTTTACGATTTAAAAAGATATTTTGTACTATAGTAACATACCTCTTATCGCTAGTACAAATTGTGCTAGGAGGGTGCATATGAAAGGCGCAAAGAATAACAGCTTTAGGGATTCCTGATGTAATGCTATCATATTACATATATTATTTTTTCCGAATAATGAGTCTAACTGAATACACTAAATTATATTAAATTAATTAGGAGTATAAGATAAGAATGAAGTAATTAGAATAGGTTTAAAGAAAGAAAGGAAAATGTATGTGCAATGTGTCCAGTATGGATTGATGAGTAGGCTGTGTAGCAAGCAACCAAATGTATTTGGGCAGCGTTGCCAATTAATAAGGCATTTATCTTCCATGAAGTTGTGGCATTAATTTGTCCTCATATAAATAATAATAAAAAAAAAAAAAAAAAAAAAAAAAACCTGTACCACTACAACCCATGAAGGGTCTTGGGCTCAGTACATATAGAGATTCGTACTGTTTCTAGGCCAACGGCAGTGCAATGAGGAGATTAGGCCTTAATCACGCTCAGCCGCCAGGTTTTTCCCCAATTAATTTGGGTACCCACTTTACAGAGGCTGGGTCTGCCCCAGGAGGGTCTCCATACCCTAGGGTCGCCCCCGACTGAATTAACAGAATAAATAATATTCTGCCACAGGCGGGATTCGAACCCAGGACCCGGAGTACAGCAGACTAGTGCTCTATCCACTAGACCACGCCGCTCCCCTCATATAAATAATAGGTATAATAAATTAAATATCGTAATAAAGTGAGGTAAGCCCGTGGCTGAGTGGCTAGCGCGCTAGTCTCTCATGCTACAGGTTTTGAGTTCGAATCCCAGTCCCGGCGGGGCTTTTATAAGGATGTAAAAAAAAGTGGATTCCCTCACAACCTCTTCCCCGGGTATGTGAGATCCGTAAGCCAAAGGGTGGCCACTCACAAAATTAGTCGTAGGGATTGATGACCCTACACTAAAAATTGCATCGTGAAACGTGAGTGTAAACTCGTAGGAATTTACACCGCGAGGCCCAGGGCCTACTCGGCCTGTCGCGCCAATGGAAGAAGCATATAAAGTGAAGGTGGAAGCCATGAATTTCAGTGGCATTTTATAAAAGTTTAATAACCTCAAGAGCACATTTTTAGGGATTCCAGGGATGTCTGACACCCCTGAAGTGAGATTTTTTAAATCCAAAATTTCCATGTTAATGTTATTTTAGTGTTATTCTGAAATTCTGGTAGGTTCAAGACTTGGCATTCCTGTGGAATTAATATGCTTAAATATGTCATGGCTTATATATAATTAATTAAAATGTAGCTTAATTTTCCATAGCACAGAACAGTACAATAAAGTTAAGGCTGAATTTCAGCGACATTACGGTAGTTTTTTCTATTTAGAACAATTTTATCGAAATATATTCCAATTTGTTTCAAATTGAACAATAGTAATAATAATATGTGATCATAAACTCATTATGTTAATTGTTTGTTTGTTCATTTAACATAACTTTATGCTATCGTGGCTAATCGGACGGTGCTACAGAATGAATTCTAAATTTTACCTGTCCAGGTTTAATTCGAATAGGTATCTTAAGGAGTATTTGATATGGCACAAACTCGGGAATTACTTTTACTTCAATTAAAAAATCCTAAGCCACTACACCACTGTTGACCTCTAAACTCAGTATGATAAATGTTTTTTTGTTGCTTTGGGCATTTATTACTCCTAATATATTGATGTTTTACGTTCCCACAAAAATATCACCTTAGTGACGAAACCCTGATGCTCGTACTGTTTTGACTAGATGCTATTGCTAAATCTGCTATAGGTAATGTTAAAAATATGCAATTTTTTAATATCTTAAAGCCCTATAAATTTTTATATTTAGTTTATCTCCTTGAACATGCGGAAAAAAAGTTTTGACCAAACAAATACTTATTATAAAAATTGTATGCATTTTATGGTACCCGAATTACATTACGGATTAAAAATAATTAAATTATCATTACAAAAAAAAAAAAAAATAGAAATCAGAAATATATTAATATAAAATTATATTTATAATCACGTTTTTCATGTATTCTAAACACGTTTGTATAGAAACCCGTTTTTTATTTATTTTTCAAATTAATTGAAAATACATTCCGGATGCTTATTCGAAATATGATTAAATGTCTACAAAGCTAAACAGGAAAAAATATATATATCTGTTTCGGAAGAAGCAATCAATTTTGCAGTGGACTTTGCACGCGAAGTGTTGAGGAAAGTCATGGAAGTGGACACACCAGATTTTTTTTTTTTTTTGCAATTTAAAACTTTCTACACACCAGACGGGAAGTAAGTGTGCAAATAGCAAACAGGTCTTGAGGAAAATAGAATTTTTTAATTTTCTGAATTAAAAATACCTTCCTACTCGCCACACCACGTTAGCAAACCAAAAAAAAAAAAAAGTTTTATTATTTATTAAATAATAATTTATAATATTTTATTTAAATAAAATATTATTTCTTTAATTTGACTTCATAAAAACGTTTTAGATTGACCAAGGCCTTCATTCAATTTTAAAGAATTATGAAACTGCCCCAAAAAGTAAGAGATTGAGGGGAAAAGAGTCTAGTCTTTTTTCTTTTAAGTTTATATGATATATATATATATATATATATATATATATATATATATATATATATATATATATATTATATTTTAATGATGAAATTAATAAGCCGTTAACTTGATGGTAAGTTAGTGTTGTTTAAAAAAACTGAGGCCTTATTGAGATACAATTGTAATTTTAATATTTACATAAATATATATTTTAATTTTTCATAATTTAATCATTATGTAAAACGATTCTGGGCGTAACATGAATTGAAAACTGAAACAAATTAACTTGAACAGTCCTCAAGAGAGAATATTTTAGATTTGTTCCAACACAGAAAGTATTCAGATTTCTTATATACGTGTAAAAATACTTTCAATATAAAAAAAAAAAAAAAAAAAAAAAAAATCTTTTTCGCTTACCGTTTTTCTAGTACATATTTTATTTATTTATAAAAATTTACAAGAACGCAAAATAAAATATCGGAGAATTACTAACAAAATATGGGTGTAGAATGACGGTCATCTATGTCCAATGCCAAAACCCTTATGGTTTGGTTCAAACCCGGTAGAAAGCCCTAGGTTTATTTAAACGGAGTAAAACATCCTTGGTTAGGATCCTTCAGAGGGGATTTAAAATAGTGGCCCCGAGTCTGTACGTAGTCAGGTATTCGTTACAGGTCCTTATCCTAATTAAACCTAAATCGGCAAAATTGATGACTCCCATTGTATCATCGTCCGATTAGCCATAGTAGCATAAAGTGACATTAAGTGCATCAATAATAATAAACTAACAAAACTAACTTCTGATACAAAATAATAAATGTTATAATTATAAGTCTCATATTTATAAAAAAAAAAAAAAGAAGTACAATTTCATAAAAATGCTATTCCTTTGATTCTTAATATTTCTTTTTAGTCCTGTTGGGGCTACAATTTGGGTAAAATAATTGTCATTGATAAATAGTTGGCATTGTTATTTTATTTTTAAATATCTTTTTGAATAACTAAAATAGCCAAAAGTAGTGAACCGCAACAATCCATCATTCAAACCCTAACAAAACAACCTTTATTGCTAATGGCAGTGCAAATACTTCATTTATTTAAGAATAACTTTCTCTTGTAAGACTTGATACACAAGTATTTGTGATATTTGGATCTAATGTTTGTTTGCAAAATATTAATAATAATAATAATAAGTTCTTTATTTATTCTGGGATAAGTCTCTTTAAAATAATATTACAAAGTACATATAAGGAGTTTTAGTGTCTTAGAGTACAAAAATGAAACCAAAAAATAAAATAAGATAATAATAAAAAACAAAATAAGAAATAGTAATAAATTAAAAGGCAGTTTCTAATAATAATAATTCTAATAGTTAATTATAAAACTAGAGACAAATAAAATATATGAATATTCTATACAATGAATATGAATATACAAATCTTAACTATAAGGTGATAATCTTAAGGTAATTGGTGATATTTCGATAAAATAATATACTTAAATGCGCAAAGTCAATAAATAGTAAAATATTATATTTAAATTATCACATCTGTATGTTTTTTTTTTTACTAATTTTACTTTCACTTACTATATATAGTAAGGGGAAGTATTGCGATCGTGAAAATTTTCGAATTCCAGTTTTCAGCGGAAATACACGTTTTAGGGTCCCCTGAGTCCAAATAACCAAGTCCCGCAAAAAGGTTTGTGTTTGTGTGTGTGTGTGTCTGTGTGTGTCTGTGTGTGTGTGTGTGTGTGTGTGTGTGTGTGTGTGTGTGTGTGTGTGTGTGTGTGTGGTAACTCCCGGGCGGAAACGGTGAGTCCTATGTAACTGAAATTTCATATTTAAGACAACTATACGCCCGAGACGTGACAAAACTTTTTTCATCAAAATGAGCTTACCACAAGAGGCACTTTATACCATGCATTTTGCACCTTTTTTCGATTTTCTCGAAAACGGTTCCGACGATTTTGATTAAACTCGCTATGTCGATGTAAAATTTAATGGGCTTTAATATCATGTAGGTTTTATTTGGATAAAAATGGTCTGACAGGGCTTTAATGCCGATATTTTAAATTTTCTTCCCCTAAAGTACCTTTAATTTTGTAGATTCAATAATAATAACTAGATTATCTTGTTAACGCTGATGAAAAACAGGTAAATATATAAATTGAATAAATTCGATACCCAACTAAAGGAGAAAACAGAAAAAATATTTTTTTAATGCAATTTTTCGTTTTTGAACATAAGAGGAGTAATATACATGTATGATATACCGTTGGAAACCTAAAGATTTTAGAAAAAATATCATCTTATACACAAGCTTTTAAAAGTTAATAGAGAGTGATGAAATGAACATAAAACTAACTGATTATTTTAGATAATAATATAATAGATTTTTTAATAAAACACATGTTTCTATATAAATTTAATTTGATTAATTCCTTAATAGTTTCACGTATTTTTATCTCTAACTGTATTTGAAAATTCTTTCATAGATTTTAAAAATCGAGGTAAGTGAAAGTCGTGTGTTGCCCGCACCAGATTTTTATAGAAATTAACAGATCTTTTTCAGTTCTTGGAGAATTGGACTGGAAGGAAGTGATTGAATAGACGGGTTGGGAGAGTATCGGCTTGACGAATATACGACGGAATGGAATTCCATACTGACGAGGAGCGAATTTGGTTGAATTTGTCAAAAGCTGCGGTTCGATGGTGCATTATATACAGGTCTGAAGGCAGCGAACGAGTGTTACGGGAGGGGACGGAGGATTTGTATGAAAACATATCTGAGATGTACGATGAGTGGATTAGAGATTACAAGAGGAAGGAAATTTATTAAAAATTTATATTTATTAGTGGTATTTGTTAAAAAATTGTTTGATAATTCAATCCTACAAAGTTAAATCCTTTCTGACAAAACATATCTTAGAAAGAAAGTTATAGTTACGGACTTTCGCTAAAAAGTATAAGTACAGCTGTTAATTACCGAGTACCTACCATTAACCTAAAGCACTTAACAGAGGACTACCAGAAGGAGCAGGGAAACCCAAGGGACTACTGGAAGCAATTAAACAACTTTACGAGAGATGTCAGGCACCAGGAT
Source organism: Piezodorus guildinii (assembly GCA_023052935.1). NCBI lineage: Eukaryota > Metazoa > Arthropoda > Insecta > Hemiptera > Pentatomidae > Piezodorus > Piezodorus guildinii. The sequence goes on along the minus strand of CM041294.1, from coordinate 150,005,188 downwards.
GCTTCGCGTCATTTAGAAAGTGGACATATCGTTTATTATCGAAAGTGTACAAAAATAGGGCCTTAATAAAACTCTCCCCTCCCAGGCCTCAACGTCCCAGATGAAGGTAAAAGTGAGTCAGGTTCCGTTCGTCTCCCTGGGTTCATCGTCATTCTTTATAACTATATATATATATATATATATATATATATATATATATATATATATATCCATAATTTTTCAAGAACCATATAGATATTTTGCAGGCACGAAAACTGAGAGAATAATTATGCCAAATTTTTATTTTCTAATCAAAGATTAGGTTTAAATTGACTTTAACCTCGACATAAATTGATAATCCTACATTTTAACACTATACTTCTTAGAAATGAATGATTAATGTCTAAGACTATGTCAAGTTAATAAACTAAAAGTGACCTGTTACGGATTCCAAAATAGTTATTTAGATAGCAGCGCTGAATGCCCTATTTGTAATTCAGGCGAACTCGAAGATCTTGATAATTTTTTGTTGCAATGTCCTCTTTACTCCGCATCCAGATTTAAATACTGGAGGTCATATATTGAAAATATGTCAGACAATGACCTTATAATAGAAAATTTGTTGCAGATAGAAAATAAAAACAAGTAAATGCCGATATTTTAAATTTTCTTCTTCCATAGTACCTTTAATTTTGTAGATTCAATTAAAAAAAACTATATTATCTTGTTCCCACTGATTAAAAACAGGTAATTATATAAATTGAATAAATTCGATACCCAACTAAAGGAAAAAACTGAAATAATATTTTTTTAATGCAATTGTTTGTTTTTTAACATAAGAACAGTAATATACATGTGTAATATGTCGTTGGAAATCTAAAGATTTTAGAAAATAATATTATCTAATACACAAGCTTGTAAAAGTTAATAGAGAGTGATAAAAAGCTGATAAAAGTAACTGATTATTTTGATAATAATATAATTGATTTTTAACATAACACATGTTTCTGTAGAAACTCAATTTAGATAATTCTTTAATAGTTTTACTAATTTTTATCTCTAACTGTATTTGAAAATTCTTTAATCGATTTTAACAACGGAGGTAAGTGGAAGTCGTGTGTTGCCCGCACCAGATTTTTAAATTTTTTATTTCACTATTTATTTTTAGCTTTAAGAATTTTTGCGTCCTTTTATTTGTATATTTAGTGTGTATACGTATTTATATTGCTCGATTCCATATTAGATCGGTTACAATAATTAATCCATCAATATAAAATGAAAAATTAATTACTCATGGACGTCATTTCCCAGATAAAAAAGTTTCCGGAAGAAACATGTTGTCAAGATTATTGTTGAAGAAAGTACAGTGATTACTGAAGATGGTAAAAAGAGTCCCGAAACGTTGACTCGAAATAAAATAACTGAGAAACAATTTATTAATGCTGTTATTTTTTTAAATGTTTTAAACATTTACTTTATGACTAAATATAATCTAAGTCTACATAACAATAATACTAATGTGAACTCTGGTTACCTTTAGGTTATGGATTAATGTTAATGAAAAAGTGAATACTGATCTAGACCATTTTGGTTATAGTTCGTTTTCAATCAGTCTTATTTCAAATTAATTTAGATGCGAAAAAAATTAAATAATTTAAATGGAACATAAAGAAAGAAAAACCGGGTAGGTCACTTTTCTTTTTACTGTGTATGAGAATCAAATGGTGCTTTCTAACAGGGATTAAGTTTTTTTTTAAAAAGATGGACAAGAATTGTTATTCATTGAAGATTCATTCATGCTCTAAAACAATAAATGTGTTTTTATCCTATATTCTGAGGATCTGAAAAATGCATCATTTCAATTAGTCCCATTAAAAAAAGTGGTGGAAATTATTACACAATGGTTTATTATTTTCAAATAATTATATTAGGGCATAACTGTTTATATAGCTGTTTAGAGGCAATTAAGTAATAGGAATGCAATAACATAATTCAAAGGAAATTTTTGGTATTTATTTATTTATTAATTAGAACAAACAATTTTTTTTTTATTCGTTATTCGGATTCTAGCATTTTAAAACGGTAAGCCCTCACATTTTGAGGGGGGCTATTATTGAAAATAATAAACCAAAAGCATTTATACTAGACTGCGTTACTATTTCATTTTCTTTTCTTTCAATTTTCAAATATTAAATAAAATTTTCTGATTTTCTATCATCAATAATAACCTGAGTTCATTAGGGAATCACGTCTTTTATGAGTTGTTGCTTGACCGTATAATGAATTTTTTAAAACCTTTTTTCTATTGTTCATCGGGTTGTCTCGATATAAAAAAATCTTTTTGATTTTTCTCTACTTTCAATAATAACGATTTTTTGTGGAATTACATCTATTATAATTTGTAACTTGAAAAACTACTTTATTTCTCATTTATTTATTTTTATCGCGCTTTACTGATTATAAAATTATATACATGTTTTTCTGTATCTTCATAAATAACTGATATATCCATAAAATTTCGATTTTTTTCTAATTTATTATTTTTTTTTTTATCGCGCTTTACTGATTCTAAAACCTATACATATTATTCTCTAATTTCAAAAATAACTGAAATATGAGCGTATTTATCTGTAAAATTTTAATTTTTTTTCTTTTCTTTTTTCTCACTTATATAAATATTAGATATTTTTGGTTGAAAATATTGAAAATAATAAATCAAAAAAGTTACTGTCGTTTCTAATATTAATATTTTAAACAAATATTTTTGTTATATTTTGACTAGACATGGGTTACATTCTCTATTACCTTTGATTAGCATATGAATAAATTTAAATAAAGAAGAGATATATACAAACATTTTTAATGTTAATTTTTTCAACAAAAAATAAAAAACGCTGAAATTATTACACAATGGTTTATTATTTCCGAAGAACTATATTAAGGTAAAACAGTTATTAGCTATTAATCATAACATATAATTAACCACTGATAATTACAAAACGATATATTTCTGCTATTTATAAACTGATTGAAATGAATATATTTTTTTTTTTATAAGGAATTTGATTCTCTGTCGAATACGATTTTGAGAGCGGAATTTTTGTTGTATATTACAATGGCTCCTTAATTAAAATTAAAACCAAAAATTTATACAGTACTATAATTATTACGAATATTGTGTCTCAGATGGTTTTGAAAATTAATTTTTAAACAATTTTTATACTATTTTATATTTTATTTATATGGAATAGAGTGAATGTTAAGAGAACTATAGTTTAAATTTTAAAATTAATTAATGCAGAGTAACTGAGAGTGAAAGTTCAACGCACAGATTTTGATGTGTTTATTTCAGAGTTATTCAGTTAATCAAATCTAATACATGCACCAATGGAAACTTTTCTCGAGAGTGTCATATTGCAGGTTGCGACGTGAAGTCTCGGTAGTGACAATATTGAATCCCTTCATTACCTGAGCTAAGCTGTCAATCATTTCACGCTTTTACGATTTGGGTATAACCAATAATAATATTCTGTTTAATACATTAACAAGTATATATTAAAAGTTGGTTACGAAATTATAAATGTAATAAAAGTACTGCATAATTTAGGTTAATAGCGTTGTAAATATATAAGGAATGCGGAAATAACTAAAAAATAAAAAACTAAGGATTAGCATGGAACGATCTACAGAAAAAATCTAAAAAGAAAACAAAACTATATATATATCTTATTAATTGACTAGTTCTGATGTGGCAAAACTCTGACATGGCGGTGTTTGTGATTTTTAGGCGCATTTTTACGTAGTTATTTTAGATCCATGTGTATAGCAATGTAAGAAAAAGAATTCCATAAAATTATAAAATCGCTATAAGAAGAATAAAATGAGATCAGGTGTCAAATAAGAATAAATGAGAATTTCCAAAGCATAGGAATTTAATAATTGACTAAACAGGAGACCTCGTCCAATGATTAAGTTCTAGATAAAATTTTTATGAAGAGGCGGCGTGTTAGACGGAAGTAGCACAATTACTGGAACAGTGCACTGCAATCAGTGTTATGGAGATTGATTTTTGGTATGTTTAGCGAGAAGCGAACAGGCAATTAAGTTCGGAGTACATAGCCTATAAGGGAACAAGGAAGTGCGTTGAATTAACTGGGGAGCAAAGTGTATTGGGAGAATACTATTGAACGCGTGACAGAACATCTTATTCAATCATGGTGGAGCAAAATAAATAGGTTTCGGTTCCCCTTACTGGATACTTGATGACACTAAAGCCAACGAAGTGGAGGAAGTGAAAGAAGGATATAGCATTGATAAAGAGCGTACTTTGCCTAGGATACTGTAGGAGTAAATGCTCTGTCACCAAAATTCATTGTACAAAACCCTAGATTTGATTGTGGACCTTAATTGTTTGTGGATTTTAATAATGAGCTGGAATTATAGATTTGAAAGAAAAGTGGTTGCGAAATGATTAGAGGCTGTATATGAGACGATGGAGATTGGCATGCGAAAAAAAAGAATTTTGATGAATTAATTAATGGCTGTTAATCTGAACGCCAAAGAAAGAATAGGTAAAGTGGTATGGAACATTTGAACAGGATGAGATAAGACAAGGCGTAAGAGTACCTACCAAGAAAACAATCTAGCACACGAAAAAGGGGAGGCCAAGAGCGCGATGGAGAGACAAGGTCCTGGAGGATATGCGACGCGCGGGCATCCGTATGGTGGAGGAAAGAGGACTGTGGCAGACTATGTTGAGGCAGGCCAAGGACCACTTCGGTCTGTAGTGCCAGAAGAAGAAGAAGAAGAAGAATGACACATCCTGCACATATATACACATATATGCACACACACACACACACACACACACACATATATATATATATATACTTATACATATACATATATACCACCTGACAAAATAGTTCAAAAGGTACACTCTATCATACAAATTATTCACAAAATTATTTTAATGTTTTTTTTTACGTATTTATTTATTGTTTTAAACAATCGTAAGGTTGTAGAATTTCAGCTGTAAAAAATAAAATAAAATAAAGATATAGATAATATTTTTTTTTTCGAATTCGAAAAAGTAAGAAGAAAAAAGTTCACAAAAATAAAAAAAATATTGATTCAAATCAATAAACAAAGAGTTTAAAAATTGTGGTTCATCACTTCAATGATCAAAACATTATCAAGAAATTAAGTTCTGGAAATAAAAAATAAAATATTCTTTAAATCATTACACTATGATTTATTAGTTAAATATATATACTCATGCATATATATTTTCATTCATAAATGGCCGATGTTTCGGTGCTGCCATAGTGTCTATAATCAGCTTGGTCATGAAGAAAAGTCTTTGGATGACTGAGTTTTTGTATTTTTTTTTTAGGACTATCTTGATTTTTTTTAAATTTTAATGAGGAGGGGAAAATTAATTTTTCCTTGAATAATAAAAAATGATTATAAGTGAAAATGTAATATAATAATAAATAAATTAACCAAATTAGTCACGATTTTCTGATAAATTATTTCCTGATGCTGACAAAATTAATAATCTGATACAACTCCTAATTCGAAAGAAAAAATAACGCTGCAAATTATTACACAATCGTTCATTAATGCGGAATAATACAGACAACATAGGTCTTCCAAAAGGTCAACAAATAAACGGAATATTTTTATAAAACTTTATTTTTGGGTTCTACGTTTCTTGAAACATAAGAACTCAAATTTTAGATGGGGTAGTTAATTGAAGGGATAATTTTATTTTTTTCGTCGATTACAAATGTTAATTATTGAAAATACTAAACCCAAACTATTTTTGTAAGATATTATTATTGAATATTAATCATTCTCCCCTCTGTCCTCAACACCGTACTAAATACCTATTTTTTCTTTTAATAAGACATTACAGACTATTTCGTTTTATTGGAAGATCTCCATTCGAACTAATCATCTATAGAGGTCAATAGGAATTGGCAATCTGTGGTGTACACTTTTGAATTAATGCGCAAATGCGGCGCCTGAGCATAACGAATGTTCAATCTCCTCTGCCGAGGTACTTCAATGAAGAAGAGGTGCTTTCTCTGTAGGTCTTTGGGTCAATGGATTTCTCTACAAGACAATGCTTCCACGTTTGTTCTTCTACTATTTTCGAAAAACAACACTTTTTCCTTAATTATCTTCTTAATTAAATAACTATAAATTATAAATAATTCAGATTTTTTTACATTGCTAATATGCCTAAAATTAAAAATTTGAAATATCAAAATGTACTTTCCTAGAATAGTGCATTTTTCACTTTCACTTACCTATTTAGGAAATATGTAGTAAGGGAAAGTATTGCGATGAAAATTTTCGAATTCGAGTTTTCACCCGAAAAACAGGTTTTAATGGTCCCTTCTATCCAAATAACCAAGTCCCGCAAAAAGTTCTGTGTGTGTCTGTATGTGGTAGTCTAGCGCAAAAACTATCAGTCGTACGAAACTGAAATTTCATATTTAAAGACGACTATACGCCCGAGATGTTACAGCAACTTTTTCATCAAAATTGGCGTTCAAAATTTTCCTCTTTTGCACCTTTTTACGATTTTCCGGGAAACGGCTCTTAGGATTTTGGTTATACTACCGATGTAAAATTCAATAGGGTTTAATATTATGTAGGTTTCATTCTAATTGAAATAGCCTTCCAGGGCTTAAATGCCGATATTTCAAAATTTCTTCCTCTAAATTACATTTAATTTTGTAGTTTTTATGAAATCAATTTCATCAATACTTAACCATATCATAACGAATTCAATATCCAACTAAAGGAGAGAACTGCAAAAATATTTTTTAAAGCAATTTTTAAAAATTAAGAACAGTAATATACATGTATAATAAACCGTTGGAATGCTAGAGATTTAATTTATATTATAATATATTATATATATTTATTATATATATATATATAATCTGATACATACACAGCCTAACTGCCGTTTTTTTTTTTTTTTTTTCTTCCTTTAAAGTACTTTTAATTCTGTAGATTCCAAAAATAACCATATCATTTCGTTTAATTTCATGTTGAACGAATTTGATAATCAACAAGAGAAAAAAAAATAGTTTTAATGTATTTTTTTTTCCAAATCTATAAATAGTAAATGTATGAATGTATTTATAATATACCATGGAATGCTAAATATTTTAGAAAAAATATCTTGTTTAAAAAGTTGTAAATGACGAACAAGGGTAAATATTGTGATTATTTTACAGAACAGAACTATAAAACGGATTCTGTGAAACACCATACATATGCTCATCATGAAATAATAAACAAAGGTAACAGCCTCCTATGCTAATGGTCAGGTTCAAACCGCAGGTAACCTAGGATTTTTTATGGAGTAAAAATCCTTTGTTAACGCGTCTTCGGATGGGACGTTAAGGTGTCCGAGCATGTGCGATGTCAGGTATCGTAAGATCCTATCCAATAAACCTGGATAGGCAAATTAGGACTCCCCCTGTAGCATCGTCGATTAGCCTAGTACATAAATGACGTTAAATAAATAAACAAAATAACAAATAAACCAAAGCTGTGACTGACTATTAGAATGAAAGGCAGCATAAATTATTTTCACTTTAAGAAGACGCTCAAGAAAAAACAAAAGAAAAAAAAAGCCAAAAACGGAACTAGCTAGAAGATTCTAATGAGGGAATATCTGAGCAGAAAGTGAAAGGACGCGGCCCTCCAGTTCTTTCGCTAAATGTCCTCCTACAAGCTGAGAACTGGATGGCCATTTCCTTGTCTTCGTCTCTAATGACTCGTCTTAATGTCTCCCAGCTTGGATGTCGTTCATTGTCAGTGCTTTCTACCTCACAATAGCTCTATGACTGTTGGCGAGTGAATAAACTCAAGAAAAAAATGTATCTCTTTAAAGGAATCACAAAATAATAACATTATTACTGTATTATTCTGCCCAGTAATTTATTTATTCTTAATCTATAACAAAACTGATTTGCATTGCATTGATGAGTCATAATAACAAGGTTGTCTTGTCAAGATATCCAAACGTGCTTCTAAATATTACTTATAATCACCTAATTATTTCAACTCGGGTATTTCTTCAAGAAGGTAGGTTTTTACTTGTTAGGACTCACATATTATTATTATATAATGTAACAAACAACTTCTTAGGAAGTAATTCTCTTAAAGTCAGTTTAAAATGATTAAGGTTTGTTTTTTGTTTCCTTAAAAAGTTCTCTGCATTCCTGAGTGTGCGCTGAGGATCAGGTAGATAACCTTGGGCCGTGTAAGTAGAATGAAACACGTAACATCCCGTGAGCTCTTTCATAAAGATATATAATTAGTTCATTTTGGATTTTTAACATTCCGATTCACTTGAACCAGTGACGGGTAGCTTTTTTGATTGAACGATTTTGTGACTAGTGGGTAATTTAGCAGTTTGGGTACTATTTTTTTTTTTTTTTTTTACTTTCAATTAGATATATATAGTAAGAGGAAGTATTGCGGTCGTGAAAATTTTCGAATTCCGGTTTTCACTGGAAATGCACGTTTTTAGGGTCCCTTAAGCCCAAATGAATACGTCCCACAAAATGTCTGTGTCTGTGTGGTAAGGCTAGCGCAAAAACGAAAAATTCGTATGAAACTGAAATTTCATATTTAAGACAACTATACTCCCGAGATGATATAGCAACATTTGTTAATCAAAATCAGCTAACCAGAAGAGCCACTTTACATATAATATGCAATTCGCACCGTTTTACGATTTCCTCAAAAACGGTCTTAATGATTTTGATTAAACTCGCTTTATCGACGTAAAATTTAATGGGCTTTAACATCATATAGGTTTCATTCTGATTAAAATAGTCTGACAGAGCTTAAATGTTAATTTTTAAAAGTTTCTTTTCCAAAAGTACCTTCAATTTTGTATGTTCTATATTTTATAGAATTTTAACCATATCGTCTTTTTAACATAGATATATAACGGTTATATATATGAGTTGAACGAATACGATATCTAACTAAAAAAAAAAAAAAAAAAAAAATGCAACTTTTGTGTTTTTAATAAAAAAAACAAACAGTAAGTAATATAAAATAAACAGTATTTAATATAAAAACAGCGTTGTTGATATCTCAGCTCACACAACAACCCTGAAGATGGCCTATAATTTAGGCCGAAACGTCGGCACCAATAAACTAAGTTTACGCTTAATTGTGTGTTAAATTGACTGCACCCTGAACCAACTTCTCTCATAAAAACAGTAATATAGATGTATAATATACCGTTGAAAATAATATAAAGTTTATTCAAATAATCATCAAGAAATAAAATATTGTTCATAATCTTTTTTTCTTAAATAAATAAATTCCTTATTATACTGTGACAAGCCCCTTTTGAATAAAATTAACATAATACATAAAATGGGCTTCAGAGTCTTAAGATTAATTAAATAAATATAAACAAATTAACTAAATCTAATTAAGAACAGACCTAAGCAAATATGTAGATTAAAATGAAATAGAGCCTTATTAACAATTCTGTTATGCCTGTTTGGTCAGGAGATGAATAAATAAGCGGGATTTGAAGGCAGAAAGAGAGTTGGAGTGACGGATGGAAGGAGGAATAGAATTTCATAAGGTTGAGGATCAGATAAGAAAAGATCTGTCGAAATGTGCAAAACGGTATGCCGTAGTGTAAGTCTGAAGTGCGTGCATAGCGGGAATGGACAGAGGATTTGAATTGTAGAAGGTCGAAAATAAAGGATGGACAGCTGGATTTGATAACTTGGTAAAGGAATGATGCCAGGAAATACTGGCGACGATTGGAAGGGTAAAGCCACCATAATCCACCATAAGGGTATCTCCTCTACTCACCATAAAATTATTAAAGCTTATTATTTTCGGTTGCGATTGTAAAAGGAAGCAATAAACGCAAGCAATTAAATCACTTAGAATTGCATTATATTTCAAATCACTTAAATTTGTTCTGTGTTGAGCTTGTGATTTTTGTTAAAAGACAAGGCTTAACAAACATTTTAAGTTAAAGTAATTAAAAATTATTTCCCAATCACATCTCGCGGAATCCCATGGAATCGGTGGTCCGCGGACTACTAGGTGAGAACCACTGTAAATGAGGAACAGTTTTCTTTTATATTGATATTATTACAGAAATGGTATCAGCTGTTATCTAGTGTGTATAGTAGTATTTTAAATAATAATGACTGGCTTACCGAACCAAGCGGCTCTAAACTCTGCTTAAACACACTCGTCCAATTGGGACGAGAGTCCTGCTAGCAAACTGAAAGCCGTCAAAACAAAAGTGGGGCCTTGGTCCTCAACATGTCGCTCAAGCCGCAGAGAGGAAGTTATCCTGGCCAGATTAAGGATTGGCCACACTAACATGACCCATCTTCGTCTCATTACCAAGCAGCCACCTCTTAAGTGCCAACATTGTAACAATACCCTGACTATCAGCCACATTTTAGAAGAATGTCTTTCTTATAGGACAGGTTTAAACAAATTTGGGCTTATACCTAATATATCCTTCATACTCTCCGATAATGAAAACAACATCTCTGCGCTGTTCAGGTTTCTTAAGAGTCACCTACTATTTAATAAAATATAGTCTTTTAATTTAATTTATTTAAATTCTATTTATTTTTTTACTATTTTATCTAATTATTATACGTCTAGTTTATTAGTTTTGATTAATTTATACTTAAAGTATAAAGAGGCGTTTATGACCCCTGGGTTTTACGCCTCAAAACCCCAAACAACAACGCTCGTCCAATTATCACAGTTCAAGCCCAAGCCACCAGTCGGTTCAGCGCATACCAACTTTTGCGGAATTCGTTCTTCACGGATCTCAATAACTTTACGCACCCATTAGAGTCTCCGCGATTCTATCAACTCAATTATACTCACAGAATATAAGCTCCGCAATTCTGTGTTGTGCATCCTTCTAAACTCCACATAGTTGCTTCATCCCACTTAGCAAGAAATATTTTACGCAGTACTTTAATCTCGAAATCCTTGTTCATCCTTCAAAGTAAGCGACCACGCTTCACATCCATATATAACCGTCAGAAAAATAATAATTTTATAAATTCTAACCTTCAGTTTCTTGAACGAACCCGCAACTGAATTATACTTGCTTTAAGATTTCTGTTTTTTTGTTGTTGTTTTTTTTAAAGTATTTTTATATTTGCCCATATTATTTCATTATTTTGGCTATTTTAGAGGAATATAGCATTTTCCTTCATTTTCTCTCCCCGTTGCTTTTTCCAACAAGACTAACTGATTTTCTTTTTTAACTAGTAGTATGTGTATATATATATATATATATATATATATATATATATATATATATATATATATATATATATATATATATATATATATGATGATGAGACTATCTTTACAGATTACCTGAGGGAATCTAACTTCAATATTTACCCGTCTTGAGACTTTTAACTTAAATATTGGAGAATGTTGCAAGTTGGAAAGATGGAACATGAGATACACACCCACTAATAGAAAACCGGTGGCAGCTAAAAATGGCGAGGAGTGGAAAGTGAAAGACATCAAGTGCACTGACTGCTTTCGTCAAATGGGAACCTGTTGTATCGGCTTGCTCATTACACTCCAATAATTAGAACCTCTAAATATAATATTTATATAATAATATTTACTAATATATATATATAAGTTTTTATTGTTCTCAGGTTTCAGTCAATGAATAAACAATTTTATCTATGCGACTTTCAAGAATATATTGTTCTCATAATCATGCCTTAACAATGTAAAAACAAAAAAAAAAACAGAACATTAATATTATTACACAATAATTAATATATGATGTTATTGTTATATATATATACAATGTATTCTTTTTTATATCTCTTAAATTATTAGTCGAGAACTGATCAAACAATATATATACATATATATATATATATATATATATATATATATATATATATATATATATATGTATGTATATATATGTGTGTGTGTGTGTGTGTTTATATATAAATGAAAATACTATATATATAAATATATAACTGTGTACTTATATCTTAAAAAATTAGAATAAATTAGATTATTTACTTTTATAAAAATCGATTAGTCTGGTAGGCGGCCTTTGATAAAAGAAAAAAATTAAGTATCTTTTTGGGTAATACAATAATTTTGTTTATTTGTTAGAATTAGTTTAGAAATTATTGAGACATTCTGGACCAAACATTGACTTTTAACTCAATGGCGAATAATTCTTGGGTTATCTAAATGATTATATGATGTAGTGAAATTAATTATTATTTAGTATTTTAGAATTAGAGTCATCCTATTGAAAGATTTTTTTTTTTTAGGACATTTTTTGTAAAAATATAATTGTTATCTATCATTTAGATCTTTAGACACTTGAATCCTTTAAAATCGCAATTGGAAATTACAGGTATTTCAAAAGGTACAAAAAATGTATCATATTTCATGTAATAAAACTCAAAATAACGCCTGATAAAATTAATGTTATTCATTTTCTTCTGGCCATTAAGTGCAGCGGAGAACAAGAAAATTCAAATTAATTTATTAAATTAGGCTTTATTTTGGGTTTTATTACAGCTAAGTTAGAATCGGGATAGATTTTTTATGTTGGAAAATGATAGATATGATTAAATTAATAAAACGTAAGATTTTGTCGATTTATATAAGGAAGGAAATAGAAAATTCTTTTTATGAGTTTAAATTTCAAGGATATTCTTGAAGATGAGCAAAGTCTTGATACATTATTAAAATGTTGGATGATATTATTTATAATAAAATGTAGTTGAAAGAAGAGTTGTTCTATTCAGTGAAATATAAACAAAAACTTCAATTTATTTATGTTATTTTTATTAAAATATATAGAATTTTTGCCATTAAAAGTCGTTTGGCAAAGATTATTATTATTTATTTTATTTTTCTCTTTATTTATTTTTCTTTGTAATTTTTTTCTTCTTTACTGTACATATGGAATGAATGACTTCTTGTAGCACTAATACTCATTGCCCAAGATTGTGGCAGATTGTATTATTACTAAATATAACATTTTTTTTTTTAAATAAACAAAACTTGATTCTCATATATGGGGAGGACAAACTTTTTATTTATTTATTTTTATCTTTTATCGCCAAACATCAAATTTTCAAAAGGATTATTACTTTTTTCTTAGTCGAGTAGAAATGTTCATAATTGAAAATAATAAACAAATAGTGAAATAGATTAGTTTAAAAAAAAATACTGAATGATTTTAGCGTTTTCTGTAAAATTTTTGAAGATTGATGCAGTATCTTTTGTAAATCCCAGTTCTGGTTCTTGAACATAATTAAAGCGATTTTCTCGGAATTGGATTCCGCACGTACAGAAACTTTCCCGACTTCTGGTTAAATAATTCATTAATGAAGTACTATCTGACGCTATCGACCAACCCTTGGAGATTCATCCACAAATGAAGACTTTCGCGAAGACTCCTGCCGATCTGCGAAAGACTTTCGTCCATTGAGCTACACCACCCCGGGCTATAATGAACGCCTTTTCCCGAAGGACAAAGGCCATCGACTTTCCCCGGTCAGCGGGACAGAAGATAGCCTCTTCAAACAGGACCTGCTGCACTGTCGTCCTGGAAATTCGTTAGCTAACCCACTCCAGAGTGTGGGCAGGGGAGATCACTTCGGAGCCTACCTTGGGTTATAAGAAGTTGGGATTTCGTTTTCGCCAGGGCTAGAAAGTCATCCTCTTTAACAGGGAACGTTTCTTTAATTTCGACGCTCAGTCATGATGAAGTTCTAAAAGGCGAATATCGACATCGTCATGCGGTTTCTGTTTTAAGAATCGATATCTCTTCGATGAAATTGGCAGCGCCTTTGATCTTGCCTGCGGACTAATTAAATACCAAAATATGATACTAGTTTTCAGAAAATATATTGTGAGTAGAGACCGGATTTTTGTGTAGTAAAAAGCCGAAGAGCGTGCAAAATAGTTGAAGAAAAACCCCAAAATATAAAATTGAGGGTATATACGATATATCTTAAACGTCCAAAAAAAAAATTAGCCTAAACCTATATGAAAGAGGAACTTGACAGAAAAAGGAAGTTTTCTTGAGGGTTTATTCATAGGTGAAGTACTACCACTGGGTAGATTCTTTACATGTTTATTCATGCCATTTTACTTATTGTATTTGTATATACAGTTGAAACAGTATTTTAAATTTTCGGAGGAGACGTGAAATGGAGTCGAGGCCTGCCCGCTTTCAGGAACTCTTTAAATTATGAATTTGACTGAAAAAAGCTATAAACCTGGATAGGAAAAACCTAGAACTCCCACTGTAGTACAGTCGGATTAGCCACAGTAGCATGAAGTGACGTGAAATGAATAAAGAACATGATATAATAAAAATATTTAATATTTAATTACAAAATCTCATAAAATTAAGAGTATTTAAGAGGGTTTAAGAAATTATTAAATTGGTTCAGAAAATTATGAGTTTGACTGAAAAAAGCTATATTGTACCAATTATGGAACGAGTTTATTGACATAAGTATAGTAACCTAAAAAGAAAGATCCCATGATTGGCCGCTGCGGTGGTCCCAAACCTAGCGTGATGCCTTCCTCTCGTTGGTGCCGAAGGGTAAACTCCTCGACACCCGAACAAGATACACGAAGAAGCCGGCCGAAGATCACGAGAAGAAGAGGCCGATAACAGCTATCGCTACGGAGGATCCTCCACCACTTTCTCCACGACCTTGGCCCCGTGATCCTACGATTGTTCTGTGTCCGCTGGGAACTGGGAAAGTTCTCCCTCGTCACTGTTTCTTCTAAGGAGGATTAAGGGAGTGCATATATTGATCTAAAAGGGTTCAAAGGGTTTGTCTTCATTAGCACGTTCACGCCGGGGTGACCCACCGGTGAGTCACACTTGTCTGTTCTGTGGGGCGGGGTCACCAACCGGTGGGTCACGCTTAATGGGGCGACGTGCATCACGGGTGAATCACTTGTTTTTAGAAAATAAGTTTATTTTATTTTTTCTCAACATTATATGTTGTAGGAATTTACAAGCATAAGGATTTATTTATTAAATATTTTATAACTTTCAACATCCTCCTCTTATCGGTTGATTTCACTAGATTACTCTTTAGGATTTTATTTAGCTGTGCGTGATTTCATTCCATATTTTTATTCCCATAATATGATATATAAATATAATAATATATTATCTTATAATAATAATAATGGGAAGCTTCTAAGTTCTGGCTTAAAAAAGGTCACTTGATTCCCGAAACGGAAGGATTTATTTTGGCCATACAACATCAAGTGATTTCAACCAATGCGTATAGGAAATACATTTGTGGATAGAATATAAGTGAACGATGTCTTTGTAAAACGGCTATAGAGTCTATCCAGCATACATCATCTGGGTGTCAGGCATTGGCAGGGAGAGAATACCTTATCAGGCATAATAACTTGGCAAAAATTATTCACCAATTCACAAAGCTGGCATTATCATTCCAAGTGATAGCAGACGAGGTTCCTTATTACCGATACGAAGCAAAACAGGCACTATCAGGTGAAAACAGGACAATATACTGGGATCGTTCCATTATCACCGATCACTTGATAGTAAACAACAAGCCGGATGTGAAGGTTAGGGATCAAAATGTAAAATGCAGCTATGTCATCGATATTGCTGTCCCGAATGATGACAATATCGACAAAACTATTGCAGAGAAAACAGGGAAATATCAAGACCTGTTCCAGAAACTACGTCAACTCTATAGGCTGGAGCATATCAAGGTATTGCTATGTTTTTAACCTGCTGTTTTTCTAAGGCAGCGGTAGCTTCAAAAACTAGCTTACTTACTATATTTAGGCAATATATAAACTATATTTAACGATACCATGGATCTCCTTTCCAAAGGTATCGTGTTTACCAATCCAATAGGTGGCATGCAGGGTAAGATTAAAGTAAACAAGATTCAATTAATACATTACTATAATTATTAATTTACACATATCATAATATTCACATATTGCCTAAAACTCTGATTGAGAATACTGCGGGACATTTTTTCTACTACCTTTGCCATATAATATTACAAATAACAATATACCTTTGGAACACTTAACCGGCTGGCGAAGGTGAAATCAGTCTTAGGTCCCCTTTCTTGGCATCATCCTCCAGCTGCTCTCAGAACCACGACGGCCACCTCCTCTTCTTGTAGATGGAACCGGACTCACTCTTCCTGAGGATAAAACCTGACTAACTCCTGGTTCGAATAAGACTGCCCTACGAATCTTCTCTTCCATCCTCGTCACCTCGGGTGGGCTGACATGGAAAGTACCCCGGTTGGCGGTACAGTCCTTGTGATCTTATTTTTATCTTTTGACCACCCTTAATATTCTTGTAGGCTGCCGCTGTAGGAAACTACCAGGGGTCTCTGGTATCCCAGACCCATGGGGAAACCGGGGGGCCTATTAGAGAATCCAAGGGGGCAAGTACACGCCCTTTGTACTTTTGCCGACATAGGCTAATCAATGTTTATTTAATTAATACCATAATTATATAATCCTAACTCCCCTCAGTATCCTGAATACATTACAGTATATACAATAATTATTTCATGCAATGGTCTCATTCCAGACGACACCATTCTAGTAATTAAAAACTTAAAGCTGTCCGAAAAGGTTCTGGAAGGACAGAACGCAGTTCTCCTCGGTACAGCCAGTATCTTCAGGAAATTCTGAAATATAGTTTAATATTAGCTCTTGACTTTGGTCTGGACAGGTAAATAGTCTGGCTAAGCCAAGAAACAATTCGACTTGCACTTCAGTTTTAGAAAGAAATTAGAGACAAATCAAAAATATTAATGATGGATGAATAGTTGATTGTAGTTACGAAGGAAGAATAAGTTGGTTAGAGGTGCAGTCATTGAAACACTTGAATTAAGCGAACCCAATTTATTGTGCCAACGTTTCGGCCTACATTTTAGGGCATCAGGAGGATGGTTTATCGCAAGCTCACAAAAATGGAAATAATTGTGATCACAATCATGGAAATCATCATCATTGAAAACTTGATCATCGTTCTTATCAAAAATATTAATAGAGAATTGAGTAGTTTATTTTTAAAAGGTAATATATTCATTCAAGGAAATTTTACAAGAATTGTAAAACTCTCTCATTTGTTTATTAGATTATTTTTATAATCAAAATCAATAATTTTTTTTAAAATAAATTAATAAAATTATGTTTACTTAATTCAAGGAAATGTTTTAGTTAGTTTTGGAATGAAAAAGTTTGTATTTAGCAGCTTTTGGAAATAATTGCATTCCTCAATCCTTCGTTATTTAAAGTACAAAGATAAAACTAAACTTTTGGAAATGAACGTTTCATTTTGACATACATTACATTATTTATCAGAACTAAACAGAAATAAGATACAAAGTAAAAAATATGAATAGAGAATTTCACAATTTTACAGAAAAATCGCATCCTTCATTTTATATACAAATTATTCTATATTAATAATTAATATCCCGTAAAACAAATCATCATGGGGTCACCTGTGGTGTAGTGTCTAGAATAACAGCTTTATATGCGCAACGTCGCGTGTTCAAACCCGATAGATGACACTGGGATTTTTTAATGGGAGCCAATTATCCTTTATTCTGCCGTCCTCTAGAAGGGATGTAAAATGGTGGTCACGAGCCATTACGATGTCATGTACTCGTTAAGGATCCCTTCCCCAATTAAACCTGGATAGGCTAAATTTAGGACTCCAACTGTTGCATGAGATCAATTGATTATTAAATTTGAAAAATAACATTTCCACATACGGATTTGAGTTTTTCATTTTAGGTCACATTTTGCAAATTCAAAATGCTAGACTTAAAGACAATATTTTAAAAAATTAATATATGTGCTTTTATTTATTTATAAATTATTCTCATCTTAACAACCAGGCCATTAATTTTTTAAACTATGTTACAGATAATCTTGCTGCTGACGACAGCATTGCTGGTCAATGGCGAAGCACCTACTGAGAATTCATCGGGACCTCTTGCCTCAATCACACAGAGGATCGCAAGGTGGTTTTTTTCGAACAAGGATAACAACCATCAGCAGCAAGCAAGCCATCACGTCAGGTCTAGCCAATACTATGCGCAGGAGAGAGGTAAGAACCAGAAGAATAGGGACTGTAGCCCCTGCAACGCTATTCCCTGGATACCGATCGCCAGGGCTGTGAACCACGTGCCTGCAACGTACAATGATAACGGGCAGCAGTATTCTTTCCACGTACCTACAATCAGTCTAGCAGCTCTTCCCGTTGTTTCTAATCAGTATGGTCCTCCGAAATCTGAATACGGTCCACCAAAGCCTGAGTACGGGCCTCCAAAGCCTGAGTATGGCCCTCCTAAGCCAGAGTACGGACCTCCAAAATCTGAATATGGGCCACCAAAAACTGACTATGGTACTCCTAAGCCTGAGTATGGACCTCCTAAGCCAGAATATGGACCTCTGAAACCTGAATACGGGCCGCCAAAAACGGAATATGGACCTCCCCAGCAGGATTATGGCCCTCCTAAACCCGAGTATGGGCCACCGAAACCGGAGTACGGACCTCCCAAACCTGAATATGGACCACCAAAGCCTGAATATGGACCTCCGAAACCTGAGTATGGTCCACCTAACCCAAGTGGCGGTTCGCCAAAACCAGATTACAGTCCACCGGATTTGAGACCACCTCCCAAATCTGAGTATGGACCTCCTAATTCTGAATACGGTCCTCCAAAATCTGAATATGGTCCTCCAAAATCTGAATATGGTCCTCCGAATCCTGAATATGGACCACCAAAACATGAATATGGGCCACCAAAAACGGACTTTAGAGATCCAAAGCTAGATTTCAGACCACCCCAATCTGGACAAGGAAAACCAAACAATGAATATGGTCCCCCAAAATCATCCTACGGACCTCCTAATCACGAGTATGGTCCTCCTAAAGCGGAATATGGACCTCCTAGCAAAGTCTTCGGCCCCTTAGTTATTGGCCATGGTCCATCTCCACCAAAACCGAATTATGGCCCACCTAAAAACCATTACGGCCCACCAAATGGAGGATCAAAGCCCGGACCACAATATTTGCCCCCATCGAAGTCGTACGGACCACCGAGACCACCAAGTGGACCAAAAAATGTATATGGACCACCTAAAAACTACCATGGACCTCCAAGATTCAACTACCCTTCAAAGACGTACGGTCCTTCTCAAAATAATTATGGTCCACCGAGAGGACAAGATGTAGCACCATCAAAGCCTAGACCGAATTACGCAGTACCCAGCCAACATAGATTACCTCAACCAACATCACACAGTCAATCCCAGAATTCAGGAACGGACTCTATCAGCTATCAACAATACCTCTCACCACCTCCACTCAACGGTGGGCATTATTCCTCTCTCACCAAGTCTAATCAGTTCTCCGAACTCAGTTCTAACCCGATACCACATCTACATGAAGCACAGAATTTTGAGAAACCGGTCGCTAATCATCCAAAAACTCACTCGAACGTAGTGCTTACAATCCACGAAACCGATCCTATTTGCAGTCGGTGTCCTTCGACGGGACCTGATCTTAGCCATGGAGATGGAGGTTTAGAAGCAGTGAAAGATGGTGTTGGTGATTTCGGACAACTTCCACTAAGTGATTCAGCCCACGAAGCTTCGAGTGTTACTGTATCTCACTCAGGGTCTTCTACTCAGCGTCCAACCGAGTCGCAAAAGCCCGGTGAAGCTACTCAAGTGTTTGTCACAAAAAGCATACCCGTCAGTGAATACCTCTCTTCCATTGAGTACCCGATGCAGATCATCCAGGCGCCTCTTCTTGACGTACCTGACCTCCCTAAGTATGTAAATCTTGATTACCATACTTTTAATCAGCACTTGTACAAACACTACCAGGATAGTGAAAAGTCATCGTCACCGATTAAGTCTTCCGGGACTAATGCAAACGCGATACCTTCTGACCCTAAAGAACATCGTTTGACCGATAACCAAGCAGCGTCTAGTTTGGTTTTCAGCAATGATGCTTCGAGAGATTCTCACAGTCCTGACCAGAATGGGACGACGTATGATCCACAGATCGCGGAGGTCCCAACCTGGCAAACGACACAGTCCCAAAGCTCTCCTCAACCGTTCGTCCACCAGACATCTCCAACACCGAAGCCCAGACAAGTGCACCAGATCATTATACCTTACATTAGAGATTCTCCTCAGGCAAGAAAAGTGCCCCCGCCCCCGGAATCCGATCTCTCTGCCGTATATCTCAACAGAGCGGTGACAGCTCCTGATAATTCTCAGACTACAGACATAAATTATCCACTTACAGCTACTGGATCAGAAAATCTAGAATCGTTACAGTTACCTCAAGTACTTAACTCTCTTCCTCCAGACGTTATGAACAAACTCTTAGAAATCGGTTTCACGCAACAGGAAACAGGCAAGGGAAATTTGCAGCACGTCATAGCTGATAACATCCGTGCTATATTACAAGGAGAAGAGGACACCGTGGACTTGGCAAGATTGCAGAAGAACATTGACACCTGGACAGTCGAAGGATACGGGAAGAGGGATACCCTTCCACAACAGGGCTCTAAAGTCATCCCTGAGGAATACCTGACAACACCCGCAACTGAAGAAGAGACCAAACCTACATCTCCTGACCACGAGATATCAGCGAGTCAGCACGTTCCTGTCACCTTTAAAGCTCCTGAAGGAAAGAAGAAGGGCGATGAAGAGACTGTGCTGATCCACGAAGTGAACGGCTGGTCCTTGGCAGAGACCAAGCTCAAGCCTTCGACGGAACAACCAACGACGTCCAAAACCTGGGAGCATTTGGGAGCTGTCTCAATATCTCCGCTGACTAAAGAGAAGGTCTATGTAGTCACACCTCTGACCATCTTCCCATCATCTCCGGAATCCACCAGCCCCAGCAGTCCAGTGGATAGGGTATCTCCTTCTTCATCCACAACAGGTATTATTTTCACGCAATTTTTTGGAAGTAAACTAGTATAAATTCATCAAATTATCCTTTCCATATCATCCATGATATTTCAAAAGTAGCTTATAATTAAATATCTTAACCAAATAATCCAGTAGAGCATCATATTTCCAAAAATTCATAAAAAGATTCATATTGTACAAAATCATTTGACTGTTAAGAATCCTCTGTTTGAATTCTCCTTTCTTTCTATGGTACTTATCGTTTCTTCTTTTTTTGCTTCATTCAAATCTTTAACTCCTTGGATGTTACCTTTTTTTTTTCATGTTATTAGGTTCATCAAATAAAATTAGAAAATATTCAAGTACACATAGATGTGGCAGTAATTAAATTACATTAAATAAAATGCAAAATTTATTCTATTCTGGAATCTCTGGAAAAACTTGGCAGCTTGCCCACCCATTTAATTATTTAATAGTAAAATAAATTAAATATATTTTATATCATTTCAGATATTTAAATTAAATTAGATATCTATAAAAATCATGAATTTAATATTGATGAAATGATAAAACAAAAAAGTATATAAGTTTAATTCTTAGATATAAGCAGAAGATTGAATGCTAAGGAGCTAAAGAAATAATTGATGCTTGAATGAATTTAAACATAGGCTTTAATATATGGATGTAAGATTATGGAAAATAAGGTAGTAGTGGGCTCTCATGCTTAATGTGTGGAAAGATTACACAGGGTGAACTAAATAAGAATATAAATAAGGTTTTAGTTAAATAAATAATTTTGAGTCCTATTTTCATTTGATTGTTGAATCATGATGATTATTGCATTGCAAAAATTAAATGTTTAAGATTATTAAAATTTGGATTGCCATTATTTAATTATTTACAAAATGTAAATAAAATAAAAACTTCAATTGATACATTGCATAACCTTGAAACCTTAAAACACCACATTAGAAGATATTTTAATTTAAAACTTATGAAACCCTGTTCAAAATATCAACTATGTAATAATTTAACTCCAGTAAAACTAACTAATATTACTATGCAACAACAAATTTACATTTTTCAACTTTATCTTTTTTCTCTTACTACCATTTATATCCTTCAGTTCTTTTTATCTTAATTATTGTTTAAAATAATGAATGCACTGTTATATATGGAAATGATTTATACTTAAGGACACAGATATGCCTACCATTTCACTCACTGCTACATAATATTGCAAAAGCTTCCACAATCGACCAATTTAAAATTTAAAATGATTGATAAAAATATTAAAATGTTAAAAGCCAGATGATTAACGAGGCAGTGTTTAAGCATATGCTAATTCACTTGCACTTCTGAGATGAGGTACTGTTTAAGCTGACAAAGAAATCTTTTATTTATTGCAAAGCACTTTGTAGATTTCTGATAATAATTGTTGTTAATTTTTTAATAAATATTATTTGTATTTAATACTCAATATTATAATAAGGTTGAAGTATTGATTAAGAATAGGTTAGTTGTTATATCCATATTTAGCAATCACAAAATATATTTTATGTTATGGAGATAGTTGTTGCTTTTTTTTTATTAAAAAATAAAAAAAATTCTGTGAGTATGTTCACATATCTTTACTTCAAAATATTGTTCCATAATTATCATACAATCAATTTTATATACAACCATATTTGTATATATATATATATATAAAATATATATATATATAATTATTACTATTATATAATTATAATATTCGTAGTAATTTATTTTTATTTTTACAGAAGCTTCAACAGAAGCTATATCAACAGCTGAGTTGACTGCTTCAACTAGTAAGCCCTCCAAGCGAAATGTAAGTTAATTATTAAGAGAAAATTTCTAGTATTCACAATATATAATGAATTATCTTGAAGTGAGAGAGTTTGACTTCTCTCTGATGTACTGAATTACAGTTAGAGTGTATTTATATATTTTATTATATCTGTATATTCTTTATGGAGTTATCAAATGAATAAAAAAATTGCCATAAAAAAGTTGAACTTTTGATAAACAGACATGGACACTTGTTTTAAAGAAAGTAATGTATGAAATTTCAAGTTAAAAAAACTCAGTTTGAGACTGACTTCTTGAATGACTGTACTCAAAAACAACTTCTATGCTAGCATATTATTTTACTTAATTATCCTGCGCATTTATGGAACATGAA